>JACVBY030000049.1:0-49301 GCA_017589505.3 Metroxylon sagu
CAAGTAATTGGGTCTTGAGGGGGCTAACCTATCATTGGGCTAGAGTTGGGCCTAAGGTGAGTGAGTCTAATCACATTTGGGTTGGTCCAAGGGAGTTTTTGTTGGAGTTTGGTTTCTATTTGACCATGTATAAATACTTTATGTATGGGCATCTTGTAAGAAGGGCGAATGAATGAAAAAACCCTTTTCTCCCTAAAATTTTTCTTCTCCTCTCTCTCTCTCACATGGTTGCCTAGGGTTTCCTAGGGTTTAAAGCCACCCCTTGCTAAGAAAAGAAAGAAATCAAGGCATCCATAGAAGAGAAGAAACCCTAGTGGCCTTCTCTTGAAGAATCCTTGTGGGACTAGAATTGCTGTGACCCTATTCCCACTTGGAGTCATTCTCTTTTAGATTTCTGAAATAAATCTAAACTTTCACACCAAAAGGAGAGGATTCATGTTCTCCTATTGCTGCTGGTGAAGAGAAAGAAAGGAAAACTAGTGCCTACATCGATGGGGGTGATTACCAAGAGCAAGATGCGAATCCTGGCACAACTGGCACGAGCAGAAAATTTCTGCAGCAAGAAGTTCATCTTGTTTCCGCTTCTCCACATGCCTTGGTGTTGGTCAAGATTTGTGTGCACCATGCTCCAAGGGAAGATCGAGAACGTGACCCCCAACATCTGGTATCGAAGCTTGGTTGATTCGGTGGAGAAAAGATTGAACTTTGGCCGGGATCTTGGTAAGGTATTGAAATAGATTTTTTTTACGTTTTTGTTGTTTTGTTGTTGTTTCTTGTTTAGGGTATGGCATCTAGTACTCTAAAGATGGATTTTGAGAAGTATGACGACAAGGGAACTTCACCCTATGGCAGCGAAAGGAGTGAAGGATTTGTTGTGGTAGAACAAAGAATCTATAAGGTCTTGGTGAAGGAAAGACCAGGACATCATCAAGATCTTTCGAAGATTGGGAGGAGTTAGAGGAGATTGCCCCTTTAGCACGATTCGGATGTGCTTGGGTGATCAAGTCTTGCCGGAGATCTGTATGGAGACCCCACGGCAGAAGGGGCTTTGCAGGAGAGATTAGAGAATACATACATAGGAAAAAGCATGACAAACAAGCTATGGTTGAAGAAACTTGGTTATACGACTTATGAATGCTTTAGGAAGGAGGAGATCTTGTCAAACTCGCATTCAAAATTCAATCGGGTGTGCTCGGAGGTTATGAGTCTTGATGTGAAGATTGATGAGGAGGATAAGACTCTTATACGCTTGTTGTGTTCACTTCCAAGTTCCTATGTTGGTCGATCGCAACCTGTGGTGTATGGGAAGGAAACCTTGAATTTTGAAGAGGTTGTGGGTGTTCTTCGGTCAAATTAATAAAGAGAGAGAGAAGATCCGCATGGGGAGTTCTAACACGAGAGGTTCTTGCTGTAGAATGAGAGGCAAAAAGGAAGACCTTGGGAAAAGGTTAGAGATAAGTCCAAAGGTAGATCAAAGTCTCGAGGCAAGCGGAGAAGGCATGGAAGTGTTACAAATGTCATCAAGTTGGTCATGCTAAGGAATTGTCCACTTCAAAGAAGAAAATGAGAAGGGGAAGAGGAGCATTTTCCTAAGGGTAGTTTGGCCAGCAATGGCGGTGCAAATTCATTTGAAGATAGTAGGATGATCTACTAGTAGTTTTCGAATTGGGACCATGAAGTATGACGAGGTATTGTTGGACACTAGATTCAGCATGTTCTTACCACTACACTTCGCATCGGGGAGTGGTTTGCAACTTATGAAGAATCGATGGAGGGAGTGTAAGCCTTGGTGATGCAGTCACCCTTGTAAGGTTGCTGGTGTTGGTACCATAAGGATGAGAATGTATGAGTGGGGTCCATAAGGACCTTGACCAATGTCAAACATGTGCCTTAGGAGTTGAAGAAAAATCTGATTTCTTTGGGCTACTTGGAGAAGCATGTGGTTATGCATTTGGAAATAGCCGACCGGGCAGCGTGGTGTTTGAGGATTACCAAGGGTGCATTAGTGGTGATGAAAGGGAGAAAGGTTAGAAAATAATCTCTTCATCAGATGGAGGGACCTCGGTTGTGACGGATGATGCAAAGATGCTTCTTTGCGGCGGAGAGGAGGAACGAGTTGGCATATAAAGCAGGAAACTGGCATTATTGGATGGGACACATGAGCTGACAAAGGAGCTCACGGAACTCAGTAAAAGAGGTCTGATTCCAGCACTTAAGAGAAGGAGGGTGATGACCTTTGTGAGCCTTGTATCTATGGCAAACGGCATGAGGGATAAAAGTTTTCTAGCGGTACGAATTTACAAAGTGAAGAGCATTGCTTGAGTCTAGTTCACTCGGATGTATGGGGACCAGGCCTCTATTTCAGCCCGGAGAGGTGGGGCTAGGTATTTTTTGACATTCATTGATGACTTCTCTAGGAAGGTATGGGTGTATACTGATAAGGGAAAAGTCAGAAGTGTTTGCTCGTGGTTTAAAGCTTGGAGAGTTGAAGTTGAAAAGGAGATAGAGAAACCGGTAAAGTGCCTGAGGTCCCAATACGATGGAGGGGGAGTATACTAGCAGCGGAATTCAGAAGCTACTGTGAGGTGAGAATGGGATCAAACACCATACACGGTGAGGATGACTCCCCAACAAAACGGTGTAGCTTCGAAAGGATGGAACCGAACATTGACGAGAGAAGGCTAGAAGCTTGGAGGGCTGTACACGCATCACTTCCCCCAGAGTTCTTTGGGAGTGATGCAATAATTTTTCTTGTTTTCTTGTTAACGGGTCCCCCTAATCGCAAACTTGATGGAGGCATCTCCCAGAGGAGATTTGGAGTGGGAGAGAAGGTGGAGCTTAGACACACGAAGATTTTTGGTTACTTGCACCCTATGCATTTGTGGAGGCAACCGAAAGGAACAAGCTTGGATCCAAAATCGCGAGAAGCTGCATCTTCATCGGATATCCACATGGAATCAAAGGCTACTTGCTATGGATTCTGATTCTCAAAAGTGTATCATCAGTAGAAACATTTATCTTTGATGAGGAAAGAGCATTCTTGAAGAAGTACGCAGGATTGCGAGATGGGGTGAGAAGGCTAGACGGGACGGTAGTGGACAACATTTCAGCGACGGGTGATGTACCTTCTATTTCTACTTCAAAACGTGCTTCTTTTGAGGGTGGAGTTTGATAGACATGTTCCCACACATATGAAGGATCAGCTAGGAGAGCCATCGCCAGTCCGGGGGAGGAGGTGCAGGTAGAGCCACATACTTTAGATTTGGAGGATCGTCAAAGGGGAGTGGCAATGCACAAGCCAAAGCACAACATCTACAAACTTGTTCGGTATGGCATTGATGAGACCATCTCCTATGCTCTCATCATTGCTAATGGAGATCCAGAGACCTTCAAAGAAGCCATGGAGAGTTCTGAACGGGAATCATGGATGCAGGCCATGATAGAGGAGATGGAGTCATTGGAAAAGAACAAGACATGGCAGCTAATGGATCTACCTAGAGATGCTCAGGCCATTGGTTCAAAATGGGTGTTCACGAAGAAGGAGGCAATTTCAGAGCAAGGTGGAGTTAGATACAAAGCAAGGCTTGTTGCCAAGGGGTTCTTGCAGAGAGAGGGAGTGGATTACACAGAGATATTCTCTCTGGTTGTGCATCATGCTTCGATTCGGTTGTTATTGTCTCTTGTAGCTCGACGCATGATATGGAGTTGCGAGCGGATGGACGTGAAGACTTTCTTACATGGGAGTCTAGAGGAAAAAATCTATATGAAGCAATGGAGAAGGATTCAAGTAGTCTGGATTGGAGGAAAAGGTTTGTCTACTGAAGAAATCTCTCTATGGTTTGAAGCAGTCACCCCATCAATGGTACAAAAGGTTTGATACTTTTGTTTTAAGCCTTGGGTTTTCTAGATGTGAACATGATAATTGTGTGTATGTGAAAGATGTGGATAAGGATGATGCACTATATCTACTTTTGTATGTGGATGATATGCTCATTGCCAACAGGAGTGTCGAAGTAGTGAATTGGCTAAAAATTGCATTGTCATCTGAGTTTGAGATGAACGATTTAGGTCTAGCGAGGAAGATACTTGAGATGGAAATTTGGAGAGATAGGACTAAGGGTATTCTCCACTTGTCATTGGGAGGATACATTCAGAAGGTGTTGGAGAGGTTTGGGATGGATAATGCCAAACTGGTTGGAGCACCTTTGGCGAACCATATGTCTCTTTCAAAGCTACAGAACCCCCAAACAGATGAAGAGAAAGAGTACATGGAGAGAGTTCCATATGCCAGTGCTGTGGGCAACTTATGTATGCTATGGTGTGTTGTAGGCCAAACATAGCATATGCAGTGAGCCAGGTGAGCAGGTACATGGCAAACCCAGGAAAGGAGCATTGGAAGGCACTGAAGTGAATCTTGCGGTATCTTCAGGGAACTCAAAGGCTTGGTCTATTTTTTGGGCAGCATGAAGGACCTAAGAAGAACTCCAATATCTCAAGTAAGTTATTAGGTCCATTGGAAGGGTTTGTTGATGCAAATTTTGCGAATTGATGCGGATACAAGGAGGTCTACTACAGGTTATGTGTTTAGCATGTATGGTGGATCAGTTTCTTGGAGATCAACCCTTCAACCTATCACGGCCTTATCTACAACAGAGGTTGAGTATATAGGGATTACAGAGGCTGCCAAGGAGGCTCTTTGGTTGAAGAGACTCATTGAGGAAATGGGGGTGAAGCAGGGTACAGTGGTGCTACACAGTGATAGTCAGAGTGCTTTGCAGTTGGTTCAGAACCCAGCCTATCATGCACGCACAAAGCATATAGATGTAAGGTATCATAGGATCAGAGAGCTGGTGGAAGAAGGTGAGGTGGAGCTAGTAAAAGTTCATACAAAGAAGAACCAGTCAGATGTACTTACGAAGATTCTTCCGCGGGACAGTTTTCTCTCATGTGTGACACTGATGGGTCTGAAGGACTATGCAGATTTTGCAACGGCTTTAGAGCACCAAGGTGGAGATTGTAGGACATTGTGTGGTACTCTAAAGCCTCGATTGGGTAAGGGAAAGCCCAAGGTTTATGATCCATGAGGTGTTCATGGGGTTCTAGGGTTGATGTGAGCCCTACGGTGAAGGATTTCAGCCTTCACGATTTTTAGGTCCATAGGATTAGGACCTAATGTTCTTGAGTCCAAGTAATTGGGTCTTGAGGGGGCTAACCTATCATTGGGCTAGAGTTGGGCCCAAGGTGAGTGAGTCTAATCACATATGGGTTAGTCCAAGGGAGTTTTTTTGTTAGGGTTTGGTTTCTATTTGACCATGTATAAATACTTTATGTATAGGCATCTTGTAAGAGGCTGAATGAATGAAAAACTTTTTTCTCCCTAAAATTTTCTTCTCCTCTCTCTCTCTCACGTGATTGCCTAGGGTTTCCTAGGGTTTGCAGCTGCCCCTTACGAAGAAAAGAAAGAAATCAAGGCATCCATAGAAGAGAAGAAACCCTAGTGGCCTTCTCTTGAAGAATCCTTGTGAGACTAGAATTGCTGCAGCCTATTCCCACTTGGAGTCATTCTCTTTTAGATTTCTGAAATAAATCTAGACTTTCACGCCCAAAAGGAGAGGATTCACGTTCTCCTATTGCTGCTGGTGAAGAGAAAGAAAGGAAAACTAGTGCCTACATCGACGGGGGTGATTACTAAGAGCGAGATCCGAATCCTGCTGCTGTAGAAAATTTCTGCAGCAAGTTCATCTTGTTTCCGCTTCTTCACATGCCTTGGCGCTGGTCCGTTGTGTGCCACGCTCCAAGGGAAGATCGAGAATGCGACCCCCAACACCCTGGCCTATGGATCATAGTACGATCAAATCGCAAGGAGGTGCCGGCTATAATAGTGTGTGCAATGCTCATGCTATGGCACAATCTACAGGGTGATTAGCCCCATAGATGGCTCCATGCTCTTTATGCTGTATGCTTTAAAAATTCTCAAATATAAGTTTATAATCCAAAATACAATTAGCTATACTTTCTTTGAAACATTGATATTCATGCATGCCCATGCATCATTTTGAAATATAAATCTGAAAAGTAAATTCCATGCTTTACTGAAACATGTGTTTTTATCCAAACAATGCTTTTCATGAAACTCTATACTTTGCATTGAAACATGCTCTAGCTTATGTTTCCTTTTCTTTTCTTAAATTCATGTTTTGCTGAAACTCTTGTTTTTTGTAACTCGTGCTTTGCTTTGGAAACATACTGTAAACCCATGCTTGTTCTTAAACTCATGCTTTGCTTTAGAATATGCTTTAAACCAATGCTTTGCTTTAGAATATGCTTTGAGAATAAGATACATCATAACTGGGTTCTCATTTCTCATATTTAACTACTTAAAATACTATACTTAGCATAATATACTCTGATTTATAGCAAAGTATCACTATGCTATCATAAAACATTTCTCAAAGCTAGATGAGAAACCCACTCACCTTAGTCAGAGCATAGCACATTGCTATAGCTTCTATTTCTCCCCCGTTTTGGCTCCCTGGTACCAATTTCTTGGCCTAAGTCATCATACATGCATTATTAGGGTTACATGCACTGAGGGTTTCATAAAACTATGCATGCATGCTCTATGCCTTAGCATCTTAGCATAATATTTCTTAATCCCTAACATACTCAAAGATTTACAACATATTCATGCTATCACTTCATATACCTCTAAATTATGAGATTTAACATCATTCTCTAATTTAGAAAGGTTTGGACTTACCTTAGCAAAGATGGGCTAACCACCAAGCCTTTTTCCTTTCCTTCCCTTTCTCTTTTTCTCTTCTTCTCTTCTTCTTTTCTTTTTCTTCTTCTCTTCTTTCCCACGGCTGGCTGAACCTCTCCTTTTTTTTTTTTCCTCTTTTCTTCCTCCTTTCTCTCTTTTCTTATGGTGGCTTAAGGACTAAGGAAAGAAGAGTGAGTTTTTAATGCCTTTGGAAATTTTTATTTTGCTCCTCTTCACTTTTAAGCATCCTTTTCAAAGCCCATATGGCTCCCTTCTTTATTAAGTATTTTTGCCCCTTCAATTTTCTTTCCTATCTTACTCTTGATCAAATCCTTAAATAACTTTTTACCAAATTTTACTTTTGCCCCTGATCAAATTTTCGTTAATGCCCCTTATCAAATTTCCATTATTAGATGAAAAACAGGGGTTATCCATCTATTAGACAGTATGGATGCTAGCTAATGAGAGTGAAATTAGACTCAAACCAATTTTACGGAAGATTTTTATCCATCTGAAACGATAGTTAAGCATGCTTAGGTGAGAGCGATGGGTGACCCCCTGGGAAGTTCTCGCTGTACCCATTAGTCGGCTACAATGCCAATTTCCTAGTTTCAAACCAATTTTTACAGAGGAATCCTGCCAGTTAGTCGACTAACTAGTCGACTACTTAGTCGACTATCTTCACAAAATTAGTCAATTCCACTAGTTAGCTAACTCTAGAATCAGTTAACTGCATAATTTCACAAGTTAGCTGACTCTAGAGTCAGCTAACTTCAAAATTTACTTTCCAAAAGTTATTTTCTCACAGGTTAGCTGACTGTAGAGTCAGCTAACCTCATAAAATCCTTTCCAAAAGCCTTTTTAATGCATTCTAACCTTCAAAATTTTCATTCCAACCTCTCCCAAGGATCAAAAGCAACTAGTAGACATTGAAATCATTACAAAAACTATAATTACAAGCCCAAATAATTGACTTTATTAGCTTTTTGGAAGGATCATGAAGGAAACTCAAAATAACTTCAAATTTCAGCTTTCACATCTTTTCAAGATTCCACTTAAATCATTAACACTAAAAGACTAAAATAATAATAAAAACATGCTTAAAATGAAATTACAATACTTCCAAGTTTGGGATATTACAATCTTCCCCCCTTTAGGAAATTTCGTCTTCGAAATTTAGCTATTTTCATCTTGGAACAAATGAGGATACTTCAATCTCATTTCATCCTCTCTTTCCCATGTAGCTTCCTCTCTCTGATGGTTTAGCCACTGCACTTTAACTAAAGGAATTTTTTTACTACAGAGCTGTTTAACCTCTCTGCTCAAAATTTACACTGGCTTTATTACATAAGATAAATCTTTCTGCAACTCTATTGGCTCTGATTGAAGCACATGAGAGGAATCTAGCACATACTTCCTAAGCATTGATATATGAAACACATTATGGATCTGAGAGAGTTGTAGTGGCAAGGCCAATCTATATGCAAGTATCCCCACCTTCTCAATAATCTCATAAGGTCTAATGTATCGGGGACTTAGTTTTCCTTTCTTCCCAAATCTCATGATACCCTTCCAAGGAGACACTTTCAAAAATACTTTATCTCCTACTTCAAATTTCACATCTCTATGCTTCTTATCTGCATAGCTCTTCTGTCTATCTTGGGTTGTCTTTAATTTAGTTCTAATAATTCTAACCTGATCTGTTGTGAGCTGCACCAACTCTGGGCCTAGCAGCCTCCTTTCTCCTTCCTCATCCCAGCACATTGGAGTTCTACATTTTCTTCCATATAAAGCTTCATAAGGTGCCATATCAATGCTAGAATGATAACTGTTATTATATGCAAACTCAATCAATAGCAAGTGCTCATCCTAGCTACCTAAAAATTCAATAACACATGCTCTCAACATATCCTCCAGTGTCTGGATAGTTCTATCAGATTGCCCATCAGTTTGAGGATGAAATGCTGTACTAAATCTCAACTTAGTGCCTAAGCTTTTTGCAACTCTACCAAGAAATGAGATGTGAACCTTGGATCTCTATCTGATACAATGGATACTGGTACCCCATGTCTACTTACAATTTCATTTACATACAATTTTGCTAATCTGTTCAAGGTAAATGAAATCTGGATAGGCAAAAAGTAGGCAGATTTTGTCAATCTATCTACTATCACCCAAATAGAATCATTACCTCTTCTTGTCTTTGAGAGACCCACAACAAAATCCATAGTAATGTGCTCCCACTTCCATTCAGGTACAAATAATGGCTGCATTTTGCCAGTTGGGCTCTGATGTTCTGCTTTAATCTACTGGCATACCAAGCACTTAGAGACAAATTCAGCTATCTCCCTTTTAATCCCATGCCACCAATAATTTTGCTTAATAGTTCTATACATCTTAGTGCTTCCTGGATGCATTGCATAGGCTGAACTATGGGCTTCTTGCAGAATTTTCTCCTTTAATGATTTTACTGCTGGCACACATACTCTACCCTTAAATAACAATATACCATCATTTCTAATTGAAAATTTTGATTGGGACCCACTCAGAACTAATTCTTTAGCTTTTTGCAATTATGGATCCTGCACTTGAGCCTCTCTTATTTCCTCAAGCAACATTGGTCTGACTTTGAAATTTGCTAGCAAGGCTCCTGAACTATCTACTGCCAGCTCTGCATCTAACTCTCTCAATTCTAACATCAGGGGTAGCTGCACTGCTCTAATGGAAGCTAAGGTTGCTGTAGACTTCCGACTCAATGCATCAGCCACTACATTGGCTTTCCCTGGGTGATACTATATAGTACAGTCATAATCTTTTATCAACTCTATCCATCTCCTTTACCTGAGATTCAATTCTTTTTGTGTTAGGATATACTTTAAGCTTTTGTGATATGTAAATATCTGGCATTTCATCCCATACAAATAGTATCTCCATACTTTTAATGCAAATACTACTGCTGCTAGTTCTAAATTATGGGTAAGGTAATTCTTTTCATGAGACCTTAACTGTCTATAGATGTAGGCAATCACCTTCCCATTTTGCATCAATACACACCCCAAACCTTTGAAAGAAGCATCACTATATATCACATAATCACTGCTACCATCCGGGAGTGTGAGCACTGGAGCTGAAGTCAATCTTCTCTTCAATTCATCCATACTTTCCTGACATTCAGTAGACCATTCAAATTTGGTATTCTTTCTTAATAGCTTGGTCATTGGAGAAGCTATAATAGAGAAGTTTTCTATAAATCTTTTATAGTATGCTGCCAAGCCCAAGAAACTCCTCACCTCTGTCAAATTTATAATACCCTTAGCTAATATCACATGTCCCAAGAATTTAACCTCATCTAACCAAAACTCACTTTTACTCAACTTGGCATACAACTGCTTTTCCCTTAAGGTTTGCAACACTGTCCTCAAATGTTGTTCATGCTCCTCTCTGCTTCTAGAATAGATCAGAACATCATCAATGAACACTATCACAAATTTATCTAAAAATTTCTGGAACACTTGGTTCATCAATCCCATAAAAGCACCTGGGGCATTGGTCAAGCTAAAAGGCATCACTAAGAACTCATAATAACCATATCTGATCCTGAAAGGTCTTTGGTACATCCTCTTTCTTTATTTTCAACTAGTGATACCCGGATCTAAGGTCAATCTTTGAAAACACTCGCTGCTCCCGAAGCTTGTCAAACGGATCATCTATCCTTGGCAATGGATAATTATTTCTAATGGTCACCTTGTTGAGTCATCTATAGTCTATGCATAACCTCAAGGTACCATCTTTCTTCTTTACAAACAACACGGGTGCACCCCAAGGTGAAACACCTTGGGTCTAATGAACCCTTTATTAAGCAACTCCACGAAAATTTGGACTTTTAATTCTTTCAATTCTCACGGAGCCATTCTATAGGGTGCCCTGGCTATAGGTTTAGTATACGGGGTCAAGTCTATACTGAACTCTATCTCTCTGTTTGGTGGTAATCCTGGCAACTCCTCAGGAAATACATTTGGAAATTCACGTACCACCGGAATACAGATAGCTCTGGACCACTATCCTCTAAATTCACCACACAAGCTAAATAGGCTCCATACCCCTTTCTTAGCATTCTGCTAGCTGTCAAGGCTGAAATCACACTTGAGGGCAACACTCTCTTTTCTCCTACAAAATAGATCTCTCTACCATCTGAGGTAGGAAATACTACTTCTTTCTTTGAACAGTCTACTTTGGCCCTATGCATTGATAACCAATCCATCCCCAATATAGCATCAAATTCTTTTAGATTTAATGGAATCGGATCTGCTAACAATTCTTGGCCCTCTACTAAAATGGCACAATATTTATACACCTGATCTGCAATGAAAGGTTTCCCTATTGGCACGGATAGTACCAACTGACTACCCAATAAACTCACAGCTTTATCTAGATGCTTGATGAAATCTACTGCTATGAATGAATGCGTAGATCCAGAATCAATTAAAACATAAGCATCAGAATTGCAAATGGGTAATATACCTATCACCACATCTGGGTTGACCTAAGCCTCTTTCCTGGTCATTGCAAAAACTCTAGCTTCAGCCCTTGGAACACTAGGAATCATCCCTTGCTGATTAGCACTAGATCTCATCTGACTGGCTGAAGCTAGGATACTACTATCTCCCCTTCTAGTAGGCTGTCCTCTAGGTGTAGCTGATCCTTGAGGATGATCGCTGCCTTGCACTCTCTTGGGACAATCTCTCTTCAAGTGATCCATCTGACCACAGATATAACATCCTCTATTACCCCTCTTACATTCCCCCGAGTGCATCTTCCCACAGACATTGCATTGGGGTAGAGTTCTCCTACCACCAAAGGAGTGGCTCTGATCTCTTATCTTTCCTGCCACTCTACTACTAACAGCCTGAGACATCCGTCCATATACTATTTTCCTCTGGATAGGACTAGATACTGACACAGATGCTGACCTTCTACCAACATCTGCAGGAGCTCTGCAATTGGAACTAAACTGTCTTGCCCTCTGAGGCTTCTTGAACTGCTGAGTTCCCCGTGCACCTGAAAGGAAATTAGGTGTACCCCTTTTTGACCTCTCCTGCCTCCTACTAAGGAACTCCTTCTCTATCTCCTCTGCCCTGAGAGCCCCTTGCACCAGCTCAGAATAACTACTATAACACTGCATGCTGGTCTTAGCCTTGATTGAGAGATTTAATCCATCCTGAAATAGCCTACATTTCTCCCTCTCATCCACTACTAGGGCTTCAGCAAATCAAGACAACTCAATAAAGGTAGCCTCATACTTAGCTACAAACATCTTTCCCTAGGTTAAATTAAGAAATTCTCTCATCTTCTGATCTTTATACACCTCTGAATAATATTGCTGATAGAATTCCTTCTTAAAACTCTCCCAGGTCACCTCCACCCCTTGTGGCTGTCTACTACTAACAGATCTCCACCAATTTTGTGCTCTTCCTTCTAACAAGAAGGTTGCTATACTCAGCTTTTGCTCCTCAGAGCACTTCATCACTTCAAAGACCCTTTCTATCCTCTGAAGCCAAACATCAGCCTGAATAGGGTCAGTGGTCCCCTGAAACTCTAGAGCCCCCAACTTTCTAGCTCTCTCTACATTCCTTTCTGCTTCAAGATTTCTAGACTGAAGGCTGGAACTAGAGGTCACTACTGCTACCACTGCCTGAGTGATCATCCCCACCAAATCTGGCATACTCGGCCCCTGAGCCTATGCCTGGGATGGGTCCACTAGCACCGGGGTAGCAGAATGTGAATGAGAATCATGCATATGCTCCTGAGATACTTCCACCCCTACACAATCAGATGGTGGATCACTAGAAACGGCTCTACTAGGTTGGCCTTCCTTATCAGACTTTCTGGGTCTACCCCTACCTCTGCCTCTACCTCTCCTTAAGGATTGCTCTCCATCCGTTCTTGTCTTGGTAGAAACCATCCTACAAGACACAATTCATTTGATCAGGTTCATCATTCAAAACTATACTCACTATGCTAGACTCATGCTTATACCCCTAAGATCTAATAACCTAGGGCTCTGATACCAAAAACCTGTTGGGCCCCTTCCCGATGGCATGATTTCTTATGAAAATTAGGTAGAGATATACTAGTCTTTATGCTAAGTACCATAAAGCTCAAGCGATCCCTATCCAATTGCCATAAGTTACATGCACAAAAATACAGAACCTGCTAAAAAAAAACTTTAACCTACTCATTTCATTCATATTATTCATAAGATCACATTACCATTTATTTCATCCTACTCAAATAACATAAGATTTTCATATTATTCAACACATGATTCTAGGCAATATAACTTTCATCACTATACTACTATAAAAACCATATACACAAATCCATTCTATAATGACAGTCATTTCTCATAACCACCCAAGTCCAAAATACCTCATAGGGTTATAGTTATACAATCCATCAATATCCATTTTCAATACATATACAATCCAAGTAACATAAGTCCATGACATCAATCAATTTATCCACCTCTAGCAGCCCACATCAAAATCAAGCAACCAAGGGCCAACCTGCTAACTCTGATCTAAAATCCAAAAATTTCAACAATAGAGGGGTGAGACCTAAGTCCCAGTGACTGGATAGCCATCTAATAATGGGGAAAAAATGAGAACCACATTTTAAAAACCAATAAGCATACTGATACAACATATCACAATTGATACAGAAATCTTTTTAATAAGATAAGAAAACTCATAAGTTAGCTTATGCTTCCAATAATGCAACTTAAATAAGAAATGCCACTTTTACAAAACTTCATGATGATGGGCTGGGTGTGCTACCACTAAGGTACATCTCTATAGTCGCCCTCCTGCAGGTGTACTCTCAGTAGGTGAGTGTACTGAGCGCCGATGATCCCCACACCACATGGCACCCCTCACATGTGCGGTTCACCCCAGGTGTGAGCTTGCCCCTTTTCCCTGAGCCTCCTGCTTTCCTTCTCCATGGGCCAATATCTCTGAGCCCCACGGGCTATATAGTAACCTAGTTCTTTTCCGAGCTGTGATTCTTGCCCCACTGAGCTGCTTACAATCTACCCCACTGGGCTGATCTAGCTTGTACTCCCCCTGGCCTAGGGATCATAGTACGATCGAATCGCAAGGAGGTGCCGGCTATAATAGTGTGTGCAATGCTCATGCTATGGCACAATCTATAGGGTGATCAGCCCCATAGATAGCCCCATGCTCTTTATGTTGTATGCTATAGAAATTCTCAAATATAAGTTTATAATCCAATATACAATCAGCTATACTTTCTTTGAAACATTGATATTCATGCATGCCCATGCATCATTTTGAAACATAAATCTGAAAAGTAAATTCCATGCTTTACTGAAACATGTGTTTTTATCCAAACAATACTTTTCATGAAACTCTATACTTTGCTTTGAAACATGCTCTAGCCCATGTTTCCTTTTCTTTTCTTAAATTCATGCTTTGCTAACTCTTGTTTTTTTGTAGCTCATGCTTTGCTTTGGAAACATGCTGTAAACCCATGCTTGTTCTTAAACTCATGCTCTGCTTTAGAATATGCTTTAAACCCATGCTTTGCTTTAGAACATGCTTTAACTCATGCTTTGCTCTTAAACTCATGCTTTGCTTTAAAATATGCTTTGAGAATAAGATACATCATAACTGAGTTCTCATTTCCCATATTTAACTACTTAAAATACTATACTTAGCATAACATACTCTGATTTATAGCAAAGTATCACTATACTATCATAAAACATTTCTTAAAGCTAGATGAGAAACTACTCACCTTAGCTGATAGCACACCGCTATAGCTTCTATTTCTCTTGTTCTAGCTCACTGGTACCAATTTCTTGGCCTAAGTCATATACATGCATCATTAGGGTCATATGCACTGAGGGTTTCATAAAACTATGCATGCATGCTCTATGCCTTAGCATCTTAGCATAATATTCCTCAATCCCTAACATACTCAAAGATTTACAACATATTTATGCTATCACTTCATATACCTCTAAATCATGAGATTTTAATATCATTCTCTAGCTTAGAAAGATTTAGACTTACTTTAGCAAAGATAGACCAAACCACCAAGCCTTTTTCCTTTCTTTCCCTTCCTCTTTTTCTCTTCTTCTTCTCTTCTTCTTCTTTTTCTTCTTCTCTTTTTTCCCACGGTTGGCTGAACCTCTCTTTTTTTTTTTCTTTTCTTCCTCCTTTCTCTCTTTTCTTGCGATGGCTTAAGGGCTAAGAAAAGAAGAGTGGATTTTTAATGCCCTTAAAAATTTTTATTTTACTCCTCTCGACTCTTAAGTCATACTTTTTAAAGCCCACATGGCTTCCTTTTTCATCAAGTATTTTTATCCCTTCAATTTTCTTTCCTATCTTGCTCTTGATCAAATCCTCAAATGACTTTTTACCAAATTTCACTTTTGCTCTTGATCAAATTTTTGTTAATGCCCCTGGTTAAATTTCCATTATCAGATGAAAAACAGGGGTTATTCACTTATTAGACAGTATGGATACTAGCTAATGAGAGTGAAATTAGCCTCAAATCAATTCTACAGAAGATTTTTATCCACATGAAACCATAGTTAAGTGTGCTTAGATGAGAGCAATGGGTGACCCTCTGGGAAGTCCTCGCTAGGGTGACCCCCTAGGAAGTCCTCACTGTACCCATTAGTCGGCATTGTAGCCGACTAATAAGAGTAAAATTGGTCTCAGACCAATTTTACAGAGAAATTTTCTGCAGTAGTCGACTACTATGGCTAAAACTGGTTTCAAACCAATTTTTACAGAGGAATCCTGCCAGTTAGTCGACTAACTAGTCAACTACTTACAAAGTAGTCGACTACTTAGTCGACTATCTTCACAAAATCAGCCAATTCCACCAGTTAGCTGGATCTAGAGTCAGCTAATTTCATTTTTTTCATAAGTTAGCTAATTCTAGAGTCAGCTAACTTCAAAATTCACTTTCCAAAAGTTATTTTCTCACAGGTTAGCTGACTTTACAGTCAGCTAACCTCATAAAATCCTTTCTAAAAACCTTTTTAATGCATTCTAACCTCCAAAATTTTCATTCCAACCTCTCCCAAGGATCAAAAGCAACTAGTAGACATTGAAATCATTACAAAAACTTCAATTACAAGCCCAAATAATTGACTTTATTAGCTTTTTGAAAGGATCAGGAGGAAAACTCAAAATAACTTTAAATTTCAGCTTTCACATATTTTCAAGATTCCACTCAAATCATTAACACTAGAAGGCTAAAATGAAATTACAATACTTTCAAGTTCGAAATATTACAATACTAGATATAATTTTTGTTATCCACAATTCTACAAAGAAATCTGCATGATTTAAGGTTGAATGTTGTTTGGAAATTGTTGAATATCATTGGCAAACAATAGACTCATTAGCATTGATCAATGTGTTTATGATTAACACCAATTGTTCAATTTTATGCATTTATGAAAATTAATAAGAATATAATTTTTTTTTTAAAAAAAGGACCTAAAAGTATCTTTTTAGATGGTGTGACTTTAATCGAATAGCTTAAATATGTAGCTTTTTTTACTTAGTATCTCTGGTCATACTTGATGGAGAGATTAATTTAGAACTCAGAAAAACATGTATTTTTTACAAGGTATTTCCACTATTCGAATGTAGGTGGTTTCAATTCTGGTTACCACTTTTTCATGTATTTCTTTTTATGCTACATGCAACTAGTTATGATGATGATGCTTGGATTGATTGGTCAAGGTATCTATTGTCTTTGATTTTTCAACATAGATTTTATAAACGTGTGAAGAATTATTATTTTCTGACTGGCACCTCTAGTTCATTGTTTAGATAATATTTGCGAATGTTATGCTAAGCATTCAAATGGCAGATGCTTACAAAGTGCAAATCGTCGAAAAATTTGTAGGTAGCAAGAATTAGACGGTGAAAAGAAATATTTAAAAAATTGTGAGTAAGAAAGTGTGTGGAGTGTTTTGTGGGCTGGGTTTCAAACATTTGATTTTTGTTGATGCTTATTTTTAGCTGAAAGTTCTCTGAATATGTGCATATTAGAAGGATAATAGTAGGTTCCAACGCATGCAAATTAGTTCTTAACATATGGAACTATTTTGGTTCCTTTCCTTTTTACCTAAGGTTGTTGGTTCTTAACATATGCAAATTGTTTGTCATCAGCAATTCTAGAATGCATTCTAATGAGTTGGCAAGAAAAGATTAAATCTTGTTTGCTTCTCGTTGAGCATTATCAATAAAAAAGGTCTGCATGAGTATTGCTCAATGTGTTTATGATTTATATGTCACAAACTGACCTTTTATTTCATGTTTTTATTGAAGTTTATAAACATTTGATTGATCAGTAGAGAATATTTGGTGGATGGTTCTAATCTTTCTTTTTTTTTGGCGATATGTTCAGAATTTTATTTAAATTTTATTAAGTAAATTTGCACTTCTTCTTTCCATCTTTTTCTTTTTTTTTTTTCTCTTCTTTTTGCTGGCATTTTGGGGGGTGGGGGCTGGGCAGTTGCTGCAGGAGGGAGGGAGCATATATCCTAAGGAAAGCTGTATTTAACTCTATTCTCTTTTTTGCTGCACCTAAGAAGTGACAAATGGCTGCTGCAGACAGTTCCTAGATTCAATTGTTGATGTTGCATATAAACAATTGATCATGATTGAATTTGTAAGGAACTTATCATTTTGGATGGTAAGAGCCAAAATGTTTTTAGTGGATATGATTTTATGAAAATTATGCAGATAAACTTGCTTGGCATAGTATTCTTGTAGATGGCTTCATGGCGAGTTAATTCCCAATTAGTGCACCTGATTTTGAATTATTGTACCAAGGTTAATTATGCATGCTAAGTGGAGAGCCATCATATTTCTGGCACACTTCCGTTACTGATTTCGTCTCATTTTTAGTGAATAGAAATACCCCTGCTACTAACCATGCCAAAGTTTCTTCATCTGCTAAACAGTCTTTCCTTCCACTTCCAGTGGCTTTTAGTATGTTTTTGTCAGAATATGCCTATATTAGAAAGCAATATATTTGCCTATTCACATGCTGAATTTTTTCATGGCTGCTGGGTAGCTTTCACTCTTGTGCTTGATCCAGGTGTTCACTACGCATCATTGGATGGTTCGCATTTATAAGTTGAAGCCTCCGAAGAATAGGATTAGAGGAAAGTTGAAGAAGCCTAAATCGGTATGTTGAACCATACAAACACCTCATATATTCTTGAATGCTAATATGGAATCCCATAACACTATGATGCTTTTTTCTGCAGAGCTCTAAAACTTCTTCAAGCAATCAAAAGAGGGCTGGAAATACAAAAAAGAACCCGTGGCAGTGAACTGATTCCATGGCGAATGACTAATTAGTTTTCCTGTTCTATATGCATGCATGCCCCTTGGGAAGAGGGATGGATAGTTTGTCTTTGATAGTTTGCAGGCACAAATGACTAGATATTTGATTAAGGAATTTGCAGTGTCATTTCATATTGTATACTTTCCCCTTTCATTTATATTATTATCAATGGATCCATGTTAACAAATTTTTGACAGGTTACAAAGAGTATTGTAGAAATTCAATCAGTTTGCATTATTTTTCCTATGCACTCGGAGAGTCAATTAAGTTGTTTACAACAATTACATACAAATATTGCGGTCGAGTCCATGTAATAGGAATGTGTATGTTTGCCGTCTCATAGTCAGTTTCACTCTTCTGGTTCCCCTAAAATTTACGAGGAGCACGTGGGCACAATGACAAAATCTGGCCATCCCATAACGAGGTTTTAAATTGTACTTTCAACCTCTGCCCACAATGTTCCAGGCAATTATTTCTTCCATGCTTACTCCCCCTTTTGGATATTCCTGGACATAAAAGAGCCTCACCATTCACTTTCATGAGATACTACACGTTGACTAGCTACTGTAATTTTATGACATTGTATATCAAACACTATATAATGTTATCTTCTCATTGTATCATTAACATAAGAGTCAATGTATGCTTAGTTTCATATCGATTATGTATTTGGTAGACATTGACTAATTGTATAGGGCTAAAAAATTTAAATAACATTTCTCAGTGTCTTTTTCAACCTCTGCCCACAATGTTCCAGGCAATTATTTCTTCCATGCTTATTCCCCCTTTTGGATATTCCTGGACATAAAAGAGCCTCACCGTTCACTTTCATGAGATACTACACGTTGACTAGCTACTGTAATTTTATGACATTGTATATCAAACACTATATAATGTTATCTTCTCATTGTATCATTAACATAAGAGTCAATGTATGCTTAGTTTCGTATCGATTATGTATTTGGTAGACATTGACTAATTGTATAGGGCTAAAAAATTTAAATAACATTTCTCAGTGTCTTTTTCAGTGACATCTTAGATTAGACAGGATTTAATTAGATTTAGGTGTAGATTAAAATCATTAGCCAAGTAATCTAGCAGTTTAACTCGAATTTTATCGGCTTAGGCACTAAAGTAGCTTTTTACAATGGGCTTAGACGAAGAAAATAAGCTCAAACTAAAAGTTGGGCCCTGTCAATTAAATTTAGATCTAGACTAAATCACAGATTACATAGCCCATCAGGTTTAGATTGCTAGCTAGAAATTTTATGGACTTAGGGTATAAGATAGGCTTTCAAGGCTTGGATAAAGAGAAAAAAAGGCTCAAACTAAAAAATTGAGAGCCATGTCTCAAAAAAAAGAAAAGATTGCCTTGTTTGACTCAAAAATATTAATTATATGTTGGGTGGCCCACTTAGCTTAACCAAAAATGTTAAAAGTCTGAGCATTAGAAAATATCGTAACTAGATCTTAAATGAGGGAGAAGAAGGAAATTCGATTCTAGTGGGTGAGTTTAGAAATGGCTATTTAAGATTTGGCTAGAAATGATCAAAAATGTAAGTCAGATGGGGTGGGCTAGAGAATAAACATAAATTCTAGCTACTAATGTGCAGCCCGATTTAAGCTTAGCTAGCCTAGCATTTGGTTAATTCTAATTTGAACCTTATCTTAGAGAAGATACTAGAATTTAAAATTGAAAGAATATGCCAGAGTCTTTTATAAGTTATATGTTGAGCAAATTTTTGATTCTTATATACGATTAAGGAATCTAAATTAGTCTTTTTTTTTGTTGTAAGGTATTATGTTATTTTTAATGGTATCAAAGAGGACTTGCCTATGATCTACATGAATCAATGTACATTGTAGATGGATATAATTTGCTTATAATTAGATTTGAATTTAGACCTATTCCTTAGTGCGGAGTATAAAGTTGGAAACAAAGGAACAATGAGTGTTTGTTATCATGCGTTTAGTCTAACAACAGTTATTTATATAAAATAAAAATCTAAATATTACCTTTTTACTAATCTTTTTGGATAAAATCATGGCTTATGGATTAGCAAATATTTGAGGCAAGCTAATTTTTCTAGAGCCGTTTAAGCGTGCTTGAAATAAACATGAGCAACAAATGTTTGTCTTGTTCAAGATATATGATACAAATCTTAAACAACTGAAACTCTTCATTGCTGTAACATCGATGACACAATTCGATAATAATCTTACAATTTTTTTTTATTCTTTAATACTGTGGATATTGCCAAGTTGATCATAGCTCCTAAGGCTCACATTTATCCATTCTTTTCTTGAGTTGACGGCACTTCATTCATCAAACGGGACCGCCATAGCATCGGTGTCCTCCGGTCGAACAAGCATCGTCTCGCATTGCGTTTGCATTAGAGGCGTCCATCGCTGCCAGCACCGCCTGGTGGCCTCGCAAGCGCAACAAAAACCCTCAAATTTAGTTTTTGCTCTTACGACGGAAGGAAACCTAGAAAAATATTTATGATCATAAGATTTCAATGATATTTAAACTCATGATTTCTACATGAGACATCCAATTCATCTATTACATTGATCTGATCCATCTTGTGATCCAGCAACCACAGAAGTTCTATCTTAAAATATATTATGATCAGGCCATATAAAGCCTATCTTAAAATATAAACTTTTATTTGGAAGTGAAGGAAGAGAAGGGTGATAGGGGAAGAAGAGAGAAGAGAAGGAACGGCTTCTATCCTCCTCCTATTCTAGAACGACAAAACAAAAAAAAGAAAAGAAAAAAACGCTAGTGACAGAAAAAAAATTATATTTATAAATCATAAATATAATTTTTTTTATAAAAAAATTAAAATAATTTGTAAGACTAAAATTTATTTTATATATATTTTTAACTAAAAGGTAATGAAGCGAAGGTGCAGCATTACTTCACTCTCCCTCTTTTTACCTTCTAGGGTTTTTAATCATTCTTCTCTTTTTTTCTCTTTCTCCCCTTCTCTCTTTTTCGTTACTCTAACCACCCTAATATTAGCATGATAAATATCTAAAGAGAAGGCTCCGCAAGTAATTACTAAAAAAAAATCCCATAAATTCGTGCGATCCCATTCGTTTTGTCATTCTTAGCCCGTTACCTATGTTGCCATAATAGCCCAATCGAAGCGCCATGGTTATCGGCTCGCCGGTGGCGCATGTAGATGTCTTTTAACTTTTCCCCCATCTCGCCATGATCGTCGACTGTTTTCTTTGAAGAACTTTCCCATCAAGTCGATCATGGCTCCGATTTGGAGCCATCTCTGTCCTCTAGCACTCCTGCAGATGTTCCCCCTTCGCTGAGGAGCCGACCTGGCATTTCAAGGCTGTAAGGTGACCTATGGCTCCTCCAAACAATCTCTGTGCCAACTCAATGGACGGATCCTAGCTTTTGGAGCGCCATAGGTTCCCAGTCCTCGGGAATGGATCTGACCCTGGTAGCAAGCCGCTATTAAAGACCGAGCTGTGGAGAGGCCTGGCAGCCCATTTCTTAGGTATGGGTGGTATGGAACGGATGTCGAGGGCATCGATGGGATCCCCTCTAATGGCTTCAGTCTAGTAGATGCCCCGAAGGGGCATGGTGGCGGCTCTTTTGGCTTCATGAGGTTGGCTATTCTGGTATGGGATCCCTTTTAATGGCTTCGAGTTTGTAGACTCCCGAAAGGGGGATGGTGGTGGCTCTTTTGGCTTCATGAGGGGGCTATTGTGGTAGCTTGGTTTTGTGAGCTTCTGAATCCCTAGTTGCCTTTATAGAGCTAGCTGTTCATTTATTGTTTTTTTAGAGAATGAACTTGAATCTTTGAGAAAGAACTTGAATTCAATTTTGCATTAATGTTATGGGCATAATTTACAAGTTTGAAAGAAGACGTAATACTACAGGCCGCTGCGAGTAATAGGAATATGTGGTTTTGTTTTGTTTCATATTAAACTAGTTGGTTTGCCATTTACTTTGCGTTCATGAATCGAAGCTTCAAGAGTGAGCTTGAAATCAATTTTCCATTAATATCATTGATGGTGCTGTTATTAGTTATAGAAATGTGTCTTTTTTTCTTTTTAAGTACTAAGCTTATCCTTGGTTTGTCAATTAGTTAATGCAAATCAACCAGAAACTTCAAAAGAGAACTTAAATTCGATTTCATATTAATGTGGCTAGTGTGATTTATAGATTTGAGAGGAGTGTCAATGGAGTCCATTTATACCTAGTGCAGCTCTTGGTAATAGAATGCATGGTTTCTTTTGGTTCAAATCAAGTAGTCTATTAACTTGTCACATTTTTTAAAAGAACCCAAAGTTTTAGAGGGCTTGAATTTGATTTTACATTATGTCATGGGCACAACATATAAGTTTTAAGGAAAGACTTAATGTGGTGGGTTCACACTGAGTGCAGCCCATGGTATTAAAAATATTTGGTTTCTTTTCCTTCATGCTAAGTTTATTTCTGGTTTGAAGTTTATGTCATGTGAATAAATCCAAAGTTGAGAGAGAGTGCTTGAATTCAGTATCATATTAATATTGTAGGCACAATTTGTAGGTATGAGAGAAGACTTAATATAGCGAGCTTATTCTGGTTTGGCCCCCAGGAATATGTGGTTTCTTCTGTGTCTTGCCAAGGTTGTTGTAGGTTTATCATTTATATCCTTTAAATGAATTTGAAACGTCTAGAGAGCTTGAATTTGATTTCGCATTAATATCAAGGATTCAAATCACAGATTTGATAAAAGACAATGCGGTGGGTTCAAACTAAGTGTAGCCCTTGGTAATAGAAATATGTGGTTTCTTTTATTCCATATAGACCTTTTTTTTGGTAAATGCACTTGAAACTTCGAGAGAGAGAGCTAGAATTTGGTTTCACATTAACACATGGCCTCAATTTATGGGTTTGAGATAATGTTCTGGCCTCATATTGAGCATGGCCCTCCGTAATAGAAATATATGCTTTCTTTTGTTTCATACCAAGATTATTGTTGGTACGCCATTTATGTCCGGTGAATAAACTCAAAATTTTGAGAGTGTTTGAATATGGTTTCACATTAAAATATTGTGGATGCAATTTGTAGATTTGTAAGAAGACTTAATTCCATGGGCTCATACCAAATTTGGCCCCTGATAATATAAATGCATTTTTTTTTGTTCCATACAAAGCTCATTGTCAGTTTATGGTTAGATCATGTGAATGAACTTGAAGCTTAAAGAGAGACAGAGTTTGGTTTCATATGTTTCATTGGTGCAATTTATAGTTTTGAGGGAAGACTTAATGAGGTGGGGCTCCTATTGGGCTTGGCCTTTGGTAATGCAAATGCATTTTTTTTTTGTCTCGTACCAAGTTTGTAGTTGGTTTATTTTTTACTTTCTGTGAATGAACCTAAAGCTTCAAGAGAGAGCTTGAATTTGGTTTCACATTAAGTGGTGCGTCGTGCCACTACTAGTAATGGAAAAGTATGGTTTCTTTTATTTTATATTATGCTTATTGTCGTTTTTCATATACTCCTTGTGAATGAACCTGAAGTTTTGAGAGAGCTTGAATTTTGCTTCACATTACTGTCATGGGTACGGTGCATTCTTATTGATTGTGGTTTCTAGTAATGGTAATGTAGTTTCTCTTGTTTTGTACCAAACTTGTTGATTAGCTGATCACCCTTTGTGAATGAGCTAGAAGATTCAAGAGAGACCGAATTCGGTTTCATGTTAAAATTGTGGGTGCAATTTAATGGTTTGAAAGAAGGTTTTAATATTAGTAGCCTCATAATGAGTGCAACTCATGTAATAAAAGTGCGTGGTTTCTTTTATTTCATGCCAAACTTGCTGCTGGTTTATTGTTTAGTTTCTATGAATGGACATGAAACTTCGAGAGAGCTTGTTTTGAGGATGGAGCCAAATGAGATTATCCTCACGGCTGGCAGAGAATATTGTTTTATGCTGATTATGCTTCGCATTAATGTCATGAGTGCATTTTGTAGGTGTAAAAGGACTCAATGCAGTGGATTTATATTGAGTGTAGCTCCTAGTTAATAGAAATATTTGATTTCTTTTAATTCATACCAAGTGCTTTTTGCTGGTCTTGGTAATAGAAATGTGCCATACCATTTTATACCAAAGTTGTTGTTGATCTGTCATTTACCTTTTATGAATAAATCCAAAGCTGAAAGAGAGATTGGATTTTGTTTCACATTAATATCGTGGCTGTATTTTGTAGGTTTGAAAGAAGACTTAATGCGGTGGCCTCATACCAAGTGCATCTCCGGGTAATTTATATTTGTCATGCTATTTCATTCCAAGCTTATTGTTGGTTTGTGATTTACTTTATGTAGATGAACCCAGGGCTTTAAGAGAGAGCTTGAATTTAGTTTTATATTAATGTTGGGGGCATAGTTTCAAATCCCAGCAAGACTTCTCATGGGATGTTGGGATAGATTGTTGTCTTAAGCATCGGGACAAGACCATCATACCATCATCCCAACATCCCAATTGGCGTGTCTTGGGACATCTCTTGTCCCAAATGTGAGGACAGATTGGGGGCCGGCACATCTCGTTTTATAGAAAACAGGAACAGCCCTGTCTCGTGGGATTTAAAATCTTGGTTGTCGATGCATATTGTAGGTTCAAGAAAAGACTTAATGTTGTGAGTTCATACATTGTGCAGCTCTTAGCAATGCAAATTCATAGTTTCTTTTGTTTTATACCAAGCTCGTTATCTATTTGATACTTACTTTTTATGAATGAATCTGAAGCTATGAGAGAGAGAGATAGAGAGAGGTGCGGGTGGAGAGAGAGAGATTGAATGCGATTTAACATTAAAATCATGGGCACAATTTGTTGGTTTGAAGGAAGACTTAACACGATGGGCTTATATGGAGCAAAGCTTCCGATAGTAGAAATGTGTGGTTTCTTTTGTTTCATACCAAGCTTGTTGTTGATTTGTCATTTGCTTTCTTGCAATAAACTTGATGGGTCAAGAGAGAGCTTGGATTTGGTTTCACATTAATTTTGTGAGCACAAATTTGCTAGTTTCAGAAAGGAGTTCAAATGGTGCACAACATGCCAAGTGTGGCTCTGTAGTTGCATATGATATCTAGACCTTCTATTTTGTTTAAGTTGATGGATTTGCATTAATATACTAGATATAATTCTTGTTCTTGGCACTTTTACAGCGTAATCTGAATGAACAAAGAAACAAGGTTGATATTTGATTGGACCTTCTGGTGAATGAACCCAAAGCTTCAAGAGAGCTTCCATTTAGTTTTGGATTAATGTTGTGGGTGCAACTTCACTGGTTTGAGAGAGGACTTAATTTGGTTGGTTTGCACTGTGTGTGGTTTGTGGTGATGTAGATTAGTGGTTTCTTTTATTCTATAACAAGCTGATTTTTAATGTCTTTTGTTTTCTAAGGATGATCTCAAAACTTTAAGAGAGCACTTGGATTCCGTTTTCTATTAATGTTGTGGGCAGAGGACTTAATTTGGTTGGTTTGAGAGAGGACCTTTTTGTCAAACTCATATCGAGTGCTGCCACCATATGGTTTCTTTTGTTTTGTTACCAGGCTTGGGGTCGTTTTCATGTTTGCTTTTTGTGAATGAACCTGAAGTTTTGCAACAGAGCTTGAATTTGGTTTCACATTGATGTTGTGGGCACAATTTGGATGTTCAAGAGAAGACTTAATGGAGTGGGCTAATACCGAGTGCAGTTCTCGGTAATAGAAATGTATGGTTTCTTTTGTTTCATACTTCATTTGTTATTTTGCTATTTACTTTCTCTGGATGAACTGAGCTTTGTGAGAGAACTTGGATTCGGTTTTACATTAATTTTTGGGTGCAATTTTGTAGGTTGAGTGAGGACTTAATAAGGCATGCTTATATTGAGTCTAGCCACTGGTAACAGAAATGCAAGTTTTTTTTATTATTATTTTTTTGGGTAAGCTGATGGATTTGTGTTAGTGTACTAGATATAATTTTTGTTATCCACAATTCTACAAAGTAATCTGCATGATTTAAGGTCGAATTTTGTTTGGAAATTGTTAAATATCATTAGCAAACAATAGACTCATTAGCATTGATCGATGTGTTTATGATTAACACCAATTGTTCAATTTTATGCATTTATGGAAATTAATAAGAATATGATTTTTTTAAAAAAAATGGACCTAAAGGTATCTTTTTAGATGGTGCGACTTTAATCGAATAGCTTAAATATGTATCTTTTTTTCCTTAATATTTCTGGTCATCCTTGATAGAGAGATTAATTTAGAACTCAGAAACACATGCATTTTTTACAACGTATTCCTGCTATTTGAATGTAGATGGTTTCAATTCTGGTTACTACTTTTTCATGAGTTTCTTTTTATGCTACATGCAACTAGCTAGGATGATGATGGTTGGATTGATCGGTCAAGGTATCTATTGTCTTTGATTTTTCAACATAGATTTTATAAACGTGTGGAGAATTGTTATTTTCTGACTGACACCTTCAGTTCATTGTTTAGATAATATTTGCGAATGTTATGCTAAGCACTCAATTGGCAGATGCTTACAAAGTGCAAATCGTCGAAAAATTTGTAGGTAGCAAGAATTAGATGGTGAAAAGAAATATTTAAAAAATTGTGAGTAAGAAAGTGTGGAGTGTTTTGTAGGCTGGGTTTCAAACATTTGATTTTCGTTGATACTTATTTTCAGCTGAAAGTTCTCTGAATATGTGCATATTAGAAGGATAATAGTAGATTCCAACTCATGCAAATTAGTTCTTAACATATGGAATTATTTTGGTTCCTTTCCTTTTTACCTAAGGTTGTTGGTTCTTAACATATGCAAATTGTTTATCATCAGCAATTCTAGAATGCATTCTAATGAGTTGACAAGAAAAGATTAAATCTTGTTGGCTTCTCGTTGAGCATTATCAGTAAAAAAGGTCTGCATGAGTATTGCTCAATGTGTTTATGATTTATATGGCATAAACTGACCTTTTATTTCATGTATTTATGGAAGTTTATAAGCATTTGAATGTTTCTTAATTATATCTAAACATAACTGTTTAGGTGGTATAACTTAGGTCAGTCTACTTGAAAACTACTTAATCTTAGTCCACTTCTCTTTAGTCATGTGTAGATACGATTAACTTAGGTCAGTCTTTTATAAGTTATATATTGAGTAAATTTTTGATTCTTATATACGATTAAGGAATCTAAATAGCATTTTTAAGTTAGTCTGTTTTTTTTTTTTCTTTGTAAGATCTTATGTTATTTTGAATGGTATCAAAGAGAACTCGTCTATGATCTACATGAATCAATGTACATTGTAGATGGATATAATTTGTTTATAATTAGATTTGAATTTAGACCTGCTCCTTAGTGTGGAGTATAAAGTTTAAAAGGAAGGGAGAATAGTGCTTGCTATCATGCATTTAGTCTAACAACGGTTATTTATATAAAATAAAAAAATCTAAATATTACCTTTTCACTGATCTTTTTGGATAAAATTATGGCTTATGGATTAGAAAATATTTAAGGCAAGCTAATTTTTCGAGAGTCATGCTTGGAATGAACACGAGCATCATTCTCACATGGTGCACGAATGCTTGTTTTGCTCAAGATATATGATACAAATCTTAAACAACTGAAACTCTTCATTGCTGTAACATCAATGATATAATTCGATAATAGTCTTACAATTTTTTTTATTCTTTAATACTGTGGATACTGCCAAGTCGATCATAGCTCCTAAGGCTCGCATTTATCCATTCTTTTCTTGAGTTGACGGCACTTCATTCATCGAAGGGGGCCGTCGTGGCATTGGTGGGGGCCGTCGTGGCATCGGTGTCTGGTGGCCTCGCAGACAGAAAAAAACCAACAAACCTGAAAAAATATTTATGATCATAAGATTCCAATGATATTTGACCTCATGATTTCTATATGAGACATGCAATTCATCTATCACATAGATATGATCTGCTAGGCCACAGAATGTCTCTCTTAAAATATAAACTTTTATTTGGAAGCGAAGGAAAAGACGGGTGATGGGGAAGAAGAGAGAAGGGAAGGAACGGCTTCTATCCTCCTCCTATTCAAGAACGACAAAACAAAAAAAAGTAAAGCAAAAAATGCTAGCAATAGAAAAAAAATATATATTTATAAATCATAAATATAATTTTTATTATAAAAAATTAAAATAATTTATAAGATTAAAATTTATTATATATATATTTTTAACTAAAAGGTAATGAAGCGAAGGTGCGGCGTTACTTCACTCTCCCTTTTTTTGCCTTCCAAGGTTTTTAATCATCCTTCTCTTTTTTCCCCTCTTCCCCTCCTCTTCTTCGTTACTCTAACCGTCCTAGTATTAGCATGATAAATATCTAAAGAGAAGACTCTGCAAGCATTTATTGAAAAAAAAAATCCCATAAATCCATGCGATCCCATTCGATTTGCCATTCTTAGCCCGTTACCTGTGTCGCCATAGCAACCCAACCGAAGCGCCATGGTTATCGGCTCGCCGGTGGTGCATGTAGACGTCTCAGCTTTTCCTCGTCTCGCCATGGTCCTCGACTCTTTCTTTTGAAAAACCTTCCCATCAAGTCGATCATGGCTCCGATTTGGTGCCATCTCCGTCCTCCAGCACTCCTATAGGCGTTCCCCCTCCTACGAGGAGCCGACCTGGCATTTCAAGGCCGTAAGGCGACCCATGGCTCCTTTAGTCGATCTTTGTGCCGACTCAATGGACGGATTCCAGCTTTGTGAGGGCCATAGGTTCCGAGGCCTCGGGAACGGATCCGACCCTGGCAGTGAGCCGCTATTGAAGACGGAGCTGTGGGAAGGCATGGCGGCCCGTTTCTTAGGTATGGGTGGTATGGAACGGATGTCGAGAGCATTGACGGGATCCCCTCTAATGGCTTCAGCCTTGTAGACGCCCCGAAGGAGCATGGTGGCGACTCTTTTGGCTTCATGGGGTTGGCTATTTTGGTATGGGATCCCCTCTAATGGCTTCAAGTTTGTAGACGCCCGGAAGGGGAATGGTGGCAGCTCTTTTGGCTTCATGAGGGGGATATTGTGGTAGCTTGGTTTGGTGAGCCTTTGAATCCCTGGTTGCCTTTATAGAGCTAGCTGTTCATTTGCTGTTCTTTTAGGGAATGAACCTAAATCTTCGAGAAAGATCTTGAATTCAATTTCGCATTAATGTCATGGGCATAATTCACAGGTCTGAAAGAAGACGTAACACTACAGGCCGCTGCGAGTAATAGGAATATGTGGTTTTGTTTTGTTTCATATTAAACTAGTTGATTTGCCATTTATTCTGCGTTCATGAACCGAAGCTTCGAGAGTGAGCTTGAAATCAATTTTCCATTAATATCATTGATGGTGCTGGTATTAGTTATAGAAATGTGTCTTTTTTTCTTTTTAAGTACTAAGCATATCCTTGGATTGTCAATTACTTAATGCAAATCAACCAGAAACTTCAAAAGAGAACTTATATTCGATTTCATATTAATGTGGCTAGTGTGATTTATAGATTTGAGAGGAGTGTCAATGGAGTCTGTTTATACCTAGTGCATCTCTTGGTAATAGAATGCATGGTTTCTTTTGGTTCAAATCAAGTTGTCTATTAACTTGTCACATTTTATAAAAGAACCCAAAGTTTTAGAGGGCTTGAATTTGATTTTACATTATGTCATGGGCACAACATATAAGTTTTAAGGGAAGACTTAATGTGGTGGGTTCACACTGAGTGCAGCCTATGGTATTAAAAATATGTGGTTTCTTTTCCTTCATGCTAAGTTTATTTCTGGTTTGAAGTTTATGTCCTGTGAACAAATCCAAAGCTGAGAGAGAGTGCTTGAATTCAGTATCATATTAATGTTGTAGGCACAATCTATAGGTGTGAGAGAAGACTTAATATAGCGAGCTTATTCTGGTTTGGCCCCCAGGAATATGTGGTTTCTTCTGTGTCTTGCCAAGGTTGTTGCGGGTTTGTCATTTATATCCTTTAAATAAATTTGAAACCTCTAGAGAGCTTGAATTTGATTTTGCATTAATATCATGGATGCAAATCACAGATTTGATAAAAGACAATGCGGTGTGCTCATACTAAGTGCAGCCCTTGGTAATAGAAATACGTGGTTTCTTTTATTCCATATAGACCATTTTTTTGGTAAATGCACTTGAAACTTCAAGCGAGAGAGCTTGAATTTGGTTTCACATTAACACATGGCCTCAATTTATGGGTTTGAGTTAATGTTCTGGCCTCATATTGAGCATGGCCCTCCGTAATAGAAATATATGCTTTCTTTTGTTTCATACCAAGATTATTGTTGGTACGTCATTTATGTCCGGTGAATAAACTCAAAATTTTGAGAGTGTTTGAATATGGTTTCACATTAAAATACTGTGGATGCAATTTGTAGATTTGTAAGAAGACTTAATTCCATGGGCTCATACCAAATTTGGCCCCTGATAATATAAATGCATTTTTTTTTGTTCCATACAAAGCTCATTGTCAGTTTATGGTTAGATCATGTGAATGAACTTGAAGCTTAAAGAGAGACAGAGTTTGGTTTCATATGTTTCATTGGTGCAATTTATAGTTTTGAGGGAAGACTTAATGAGGTGGGGCTCCTATTGGGCTTGGCCTTTGGTAATGCAAATGCATTTTTTTTTTTGTCTCGTACCAAGTTTGTAGTTGGTTTATTTTTTACTTTCTGTGAATGAACCTAAAGCTTCAAGAGAGAGCTTGAATTTGGTTTCACATTAAGTGGTGCGTCGTGCCACTACTAGTAATGGAAAAGTATGGTTTCTTTTATTTTATATTATGCTTATTGTCGTTTTTCATATACTCTTTGTGAATGAACCTTAAGTTTTGAGAGAGCTTGAATTTTGCTTCACATTACTGTCATGGGTACGGTGCATTCTTATTGATTGTGGTTTCTAGTAATGGTAATGTAGTTTCTCTTGTTTTGTACCAAACTTGTTGATTAGCTGATCACCCTTTGTGAATGAGCTAGAAGATTCAAGAGAGACCGAATTCGGTTTCATGTTAAAATTGTGGGTGCAATTTAATGGTTTGAAAGAAGGTTTTAATATTAGTAGCCTCATAATGAGTGCAACTCATGTAATAAAAGTGCGTGGTTTCTTTTATTTCATGCCAAACTTGCTGCTGGTTTATTGTTTAGTTTCTATGAATGGACATGAAACTTCGAGAGAGCTTGTTTTGAGGATGGAGCCAAATGAGATTATCCTCACGGCTGGCAGAGAATATTTTTTATGCTGATTATGCTTCGCATTAATATCATGAGTGCATTTTGTAGGTGTAAAAGGACTCAATGCAATGGATTTATATTGAGTGTAGCTCCTAGTTAATAGAAATATTTGATTTCTTTTATTTCATACCAAGTGCTTTTTGTCGGTCTTGGTAATAGAAATGTGCCATACCATTTTATACCAAAGTTGTTGTTGATCTGTCATTTACCTTTTATGAATAAATCCAAAGCTGAAAGAGAGATTGGATTTTGTTTCACATTAATATCGTGGCTGTATTTTGTAGGTTTGAAAGAAGACTTAATGCGGTGGCCTCATACCAAGTGCATCTCCGGGTAATTTATATTTGTCATGCTATTTCATTCCAAGCTTATTGTTGGTTTGTGATTTACTTTATGTAGATGAACCCAGGGCTTTAAGAGAGAGCTTGAATTTAGTTTTATATTAATGTTGGGGGCATAGTTTCAAATCCCAGCAAGACTTCTCATGGGATGTTGGGATAGATTGTTGTCTTAAGCATCGGGACAAGACCATCATACCATCATCCCAACATCCCGATTGGCATGTCTTGGGACATCTCTTGTCCCAAATGTGAGGACAGATTGGGGGCCCGCACATCTCGTTTCCTGAAAAGCAGGAACGACCCTGTCTCGTGGGATTTAAAATCTTGGTTGTCGATGCATATTGTAGGTTCAAGAAAAGACTTAATGTTGTGAGTTCATACATTGTGCAGCTCTTAGCAATGCAAATTCATAGTTTCTTTTGTTTTATACCAAGCTCGTTATCTATTTGATACTTACTTTTTATGAATGAATCTGAGGCTATGAGAGAGAGAGAGAGAGGGGCAGGGGGAGAGAGAGAGATTGAATGCGATTTAACATTAATATCATGGGCACAATTTGTTGGTTTCAAGGAAGACTTAACACGATGGGCTTATATGGAGCAAAGCTTCCGATAGTAGAAATGTGTGGTTTCCTTTGTTTCATACCAAGCTTGTTGTTGATTTGTCATTTGCTTTCTTGCAATAAACTTGATGGGTCAAGAGAGAGCTTGGATTTGGTTTCACATTAATTTTGTGAGCACAAATTTGCTAGTTTCAAAAAGGAGTTCAAATGGTGCACAACATGCCAAGTGTGGCTCTGTAGTTGCATATGATATCTAGACCTTCTATTTTGTTTAAGTTGATGGATTTGTATTAATATACTAGATATAATTCTTATTCTTGGCACTTTTACAGCGTAATATGAATGAACAAAGAAACAAGATTGATATTTGTCTGGACCTTCTGGTGAATGAACCCAAAACTTCAAGAGAGCTTCCATTTAGTTTTGGATTAATGTTGTGGGTGCAACTTCACTGGTTTGAGAGAGGACTTAATTTGGTTGCTTTGCACTGTGTGTGGTCTGTGATAATATAGATTAGTGGTTTCTTTTATTCTATAACAAGCTGATTTTTAATGTCTTTTGTTTTCTAAGGATGAACTCAAAACTTCAAGAGAGCACATGGATTCAGTTTTCTATTAATGTTGTGGGCAGAGGACTTAATTTGGTTAGTTTGAGAGAGGACTCTTTTGTCAAGCTCATATTGAGTGCTGCGACCATATGGTTTCTTTTGTTTCGTTACCAGGCTTGGTGTCGTTTTTATGTTTGCTTTTTGTGAATGAACCTGAAGCTTTGCAAGAGAGCTTTAATTTGGTTTCACATTGATGTTGTGGGCACAATTTGGATGTCCAAGAGAAGACTCAATGGAGTGGGCTAATACCAAGTGCCGGTTTCTTTTGTTTCATACTTCATTTTGTATTTTCCTATTTAGTTTCTGCAGATGAACTGAGCTTTGCGAGAGAACTTGGATTCGGTTTTACATTAGTTTTTGGGTGCAATTTTGTAGGTTGAGTGAGGACTTAATAAGACATGCTTATATTGAGTCTGGCCACTGGTAATAGAAATGCAAGTTTTTTTTTTTTATTATTTTTTTGGGTAAGCTGATGGATTTGTGTTAATATACTTATCGGGCCCTTTTCTGACGGCATGATTTCTTATGAAAATTGGGTAGAGATATACTAGTCTTTATGCTAAGTACCATAAAGCTCAAACGATCCCTATCCAATTGCCATAAGTTACATGCACAAAAATATAGAACCTACTAAAAAAAAACTTTAACATGCTCATTTCATTCATATTCTTCGTAAGATCACATCACCTTTTATTTCATCCTGTTCAGCTAACATAAGATTTTCATATTATTCAACACATGATTCTAGGCAATATAACTTTCATCACTATACTGCTATAAAAACCATATACACAAATCCATTCCACAATGACAGTCATTTCTCATAACCACCCAAGTCCAAAATACCTCATAGGGTTATAGTTATACAAATCCATCCATATCCATTTTCAATACATATACAATCCAAGTAACATAAGTTCATGACATCAATCAATTTATCCACCTCTAGCAGCCCACATCAAAATCAGGCATCCAAGGGCCAACCTGCTAACTCTGATCTGAAATCCAAAAATTTCAACAATAGAGGGGTGAGACCTAAGTCCCAGTGACTGGATAGCCATCTAACAATGGGGAAAAACTGAGAACCACATTTTAAAAACCAATAAGTATACTGATACAACATATCACAATTGATACAGAAATCTTTTTAATGAGATAAGAAAACTGATAAGTTAGCTTATGCTTCCAATAATGCAACTTAAATAAGAAATGTCACTTTTACAAAACTTCATGATGATGGGCTGGGTGTGCTACCACTAAGGTACATCCTTACAGTCGCCTTCCTGCAGGTGTACTCTTAGTGGGTGAGTGTACTGAGCGCCGATGATCCCCGCACCATATGACACCCCTCACATGTGCGGTTCACCCCAGGTCTGAGCTTGCCCCTTTTTCTTGGGCCTCTTGCTTGCCTTCTCCATGGGCCAATATCTCTGAGCCTCCATGGGCTATATAGTAACCTAGCTCTTTCTCGAGCTGTGATTCTTGCCCCACTGGGCTGCTTACAATCTGCCCCATTGGGCTGATCTAGCTTGTACTCCCCCTGTGTAGGACCTTGTGTGATACTCCAAAGCATTGATTGGGTAAGGGAAAGCCCAAGGTTTATGATCCATGAGGTGTTCATGGGGTTCTAGGGTTGATGTGAGCCCTAGGGTGAAGGATTTCAGCCTTCACGATTTTTAGGTCCATAGGATTAGGACCTAATGTTCTTGAGTCCAAGTAATTGGGTCTTGAGGGGGCTAACCTATCATTGGGCTAGAGTTGGGCCTAAGGTGAGTGAGTCTAATCACATTTGGGTTAGTCCAAGGGAGTTTTTTGTTAGGGTTTGGTTTCTATTTGACCATGTATAAATACTTTATGTATGGGCATCTTGTAAGAGGCTGAATGAATGAAAAACCCTTTTCTCCCTAAAATTTTTCTTCTCCTCTCTCTCTCTCACATGGTTGCCTAGGGTTTCCTAGGGTTTAAAGCCACCCCTTGCTAAGAAAAGAAAGAAATCAAGGCATCCATAGAAGAGAAGAAACCCTAGTGGCCTTCTCTTGAAGAATCCTTGTGGGACTAGAATTGCTGCAGCCTATTCCCACTTGGAGTCATTCTCTTTTAGATTTCTGAAATAAATCTAGACTTTCACACCCAAAAGGAGAGGATTCATGTTCTCCTATTGCTGCTGGTGAAGAGAAAGAAAGGAAAACTAGTGCCTACATCGATGGGGGTGATTACCAAGAGCAAGATCCGAATCCTGCTGCTGCAGAAAATTTCTGCAGCAAGTTCATCTTGTTTCCGCTTCTCCACATGCCTTGGTGTTGGTCCGTTGTGTGCCATGCTCCAAGGGAAGATCGAGAACGTGACCCCCAACATCTGGTATCAGAGCTTGGTTGATTCGGTGGAGAAAAGATTGAACTTTGGCCGGGATCTTGGTAAGGTATTGAAATAGATTTTTTTTCTGTTTTGCTGTTTGTGTTGTTTCTTGTTTGGGTATGGCATCTAGTACTCTAAAGATGGATTTTGAGAAGTATGACGACAAGGGGAACTTCACCCTATGGCAGCAAAGGGTGAAGGATTTGTTTGTAGAACAAAGAATCTATAAGGTCTTGGTGAAGGAAAGACCAGACATCATAAGTGCTGAAGATTGGGAGGAGTTAGAGGAGATTGCCTTTAGCACGATTCGGATGTGCTTGGCTGATCAAGTCTTGCCAGAGATCTGTATGGAGACCACGACGAAGGGGCTTTGGGAGAGATTAGAGAATACATACATAGGAAAAAGCATGACAAACAAGCTATGGTTGAAGAAACAGTTATACAGCTTATGAATGCCGGAAGGAGGAGATCTTGTCGCTCACATTCAAAAATTCAATCAGGTGTGCTCGGAGGTTATGAGTCTTGATGTGAAGATTGATGAGGAGGATAAGACTCTTATACTGTTGTGTTCACTTCCAAGTTCCTATGTTGGTCTGATCGCAACCTTGGTGTATGGGAAGGAAACCCTGAATTTTGAAGAGGTTGTGGGTGTTCTTCGGTCAAATTAATAAAGAGAGAAGATCCGCATGGGGAGTTCTAACACAGAGGTTCTTGCTGTAAATGAGAGGCAAGGAAGACCTTGGGAAAAGGTTAGAGATAAGTCCAAAGGTAGATCAAAGTCTCGAGGCAAGCAGAAGGCATGGAAGTGTTACAAATGTCATCAAGTTGGTCATCTAAAGAGGAATTGTCCACTTCTGAAAAATGAGAAGGGGAAGGGCATTTCTAAGGGTAGTTTGGCCAGCAATGGCGGTGCAAATTCATTTGAAGATAGTGGGGATGATCTACTAGTAGTTTCAGATGGGACCATGAAGTATGACAGGTATTGGACACTAGATTCAGCATGTTCTCACCACTACACTTCGCATCGGGAGTGGTTTGCAACTTATGAAGAATCTGATGGAGGGAGTGTAAGCCTTGGTGATGATCACCCTTGTAAGGTTGCTGGTGTTGGTACCATAAGGGTGAGAATGTATGATGGGGTCATAAGGACCTTGACCAATGTCAAACATGTGCCGGAGTTGAAGAAAAATCTGATTTCTTTGGGCTACCTGGAGAAGCATGGTTATGCATTTGGAAGCCAACCGGGCAGCGGGTGTTTGAGGATTACCAAGGGTGCATTAGTGGTGATGAAAGGGAGAAGGTTAGAAAATAATCTCTATCAGATGGAGGGCTCAGTTGTGACAGATGATGCAAAGGTGCTTGCTGCAGCAGAGGAGGAACAGTTGGCATATAAACTGTAGCATTATTGGATGGGACACATGAGCGACAAAGGGCTCACGGAACTCAGTAAAAGAGGTCTGATTCCAGCACTTAAGAAGGAGGGTGATGACCTTTGTGAGCCTTGTATCTATGGCAAACAGAATAGGATAAAGTTTTCTAGCAGTACCAAGCAAAGTGAAGGCATTCTTGAGCTAGTTCACTCGGATGTATGGGGACCGGCCTCTATTTCAGCCAGAGGTGGGGCTAGGTATTTTTTGACATTCATTGATGACTTCTCTAGGAAGGTATGGGTGTATCTGATAAGGGAAAAGTCAGAAGTGTTTGCTCGGTTTAAAGCTTGGAGAGTTGAAGTTGAAAAGGAGATAGAGAAACCGGTAAAGTGCCTAAGGTCTGACAATGGAGGGGAGTATACTAGCAGCGAATTCAGAAGCTACTGTGAGGAGAATGGGATCAAACACCATACACAGTGAGGATGACTCCCCAACAAAACAGTGTAGCCGAAAGGATGAACCGAACATTGACAGAGAAGGCTAGAAGCTTGAGGCTGCAGGCATCACTTCCCAAGTTCTTTAGGAGTGATGCAATAATTTTTTCTTGTTTTCTTGTTAACAGGTCCCCTAATCGCAAACTTGATGGAGGCATTCCAGAGGAGATTTGGAGTGGGAAGAAGGTGGAGCTTAGACACCTGAAGATTTTTGGTTGCCCAGCCTATGCATTTGTGGAGGCAACCGAAAGGAGCAAACTGGATCCAAAATCGCAGAAGCTGATCTTCATCGGATATCCACATGGAATCAAAGGCTACTTGCTATGGATTCTGATTCTCAAAAGTGTATCATCAGTAGAAACATTATCTTTGATGAGAAGAGCATTTTGAAGAAGTCTGGGATTGCAGATGGGGCTGAGAAGGCTAGACAGGACAGTAGTGGACAACATTCACTGACAGGTGATGTACCTTCTATTTCTACTTCAAAACGTGCTTCTTTTGAGGTGGAGTTTGATAGACATGTTCCCACACATATGAAGGATCAGCTAGGAGAGCCATCAGTCCAGGAGGAGGTGCAGGTAGAGCCACATACTTTAGATTTGGAGGATCGTCAAAGGGGAGTGGCAATGCACAAGCCAAAGCACAACATCTACAAACTTGTTCGGTATGGCATTGATGAGACCATCTCCTATGCTCTCATCATTGCTAATGGAGATCCAGAGACCTTCAAAGAAGCCATGGAGAGTTCTGAACGGGAATCATGGATGCAGGCCATGATAGAGGAGATGGAGTCATTGGAAAAGAACAAGACATGGCAGCTAATGGATCTACCTAGAGATGCTCAGGCCATTGGTTCAAAATGGGTGTTCACGAAGAAGGAGGCAATTTCAGAGCAAGGTGGAGTTAGATACAAAGCAAGGCTTGTTGCCAAGGGGTTCTTGCAGAGAGAGGGAGTGGATTACACAGAGATATTCTCTCTGGTTGTGCATCATGCTTCGATTCGGTTGTTATTGTCTCTTGTAGCTCAGCATGATATGGAGTTGCAGCAGATGGACGTGAAGACAGCTTTCTTACATGGGAGTCTAGAGGAAAAAATCTATATGAAGCAATCAGAAGGATTCAAGTAGTCTGGATTGAAGGAAAAGGTTTGTCTACTGAAGAAATCTCTCTATGGTTTGAAGCAGTCACCCCATCAATGGTACAAAAGGTTTGATACTTTTGTTTTAAGCCTTGGGTTTTCTAGATGTGAACATGATAATTGTGTGTATGTGAAAGATGTGGATAAGGATGATGCACTATATCTACTTTTGTATGTGGATGATATGCTCATTGCCAACAGGAGTGTCGAAGTAGTGAATTGGCTAAAAATTGCATTGTCATCAGAGTTTGAGATGAAGGATTTAGGTCCAGCGAGGAAGATACTTGGGATGGAAATTTGGAGAGATAGGACTAAGGGTATTCTCCACTTGTCATTGGGAGGATACATTCAGAAGGTGTTGGAGAGGTTTGGGATGGATAATGCCAAACTGGTTGGAACACCTTTGGCGAACCATATGTCTCTTTCAAAGCTACAGAACCCCCAAACAGATGAAGAGAAAGAGTACATGGAGAGAGTTCCATATGCCAGTGCTGTGGGCAACTTATGTATGCTATGGTGTGTTGTAGGCCAAACATAGCATATGCAGTGAGCCAGGTGAGCAGGTACATGGCAAACCCAGGAAAGGAGCATTGGAAGGCACTGAAGTGAATCTTGCGGTATCTTCAGGGAACTCAAAGGCTTGGTCTATTTTTTGGGCAGCATGAAGGACCTAAGAAGAACTCCAATATCTCAAGTAAGTTATTAGGTCCATTGGAAGGGTTTGTTGATGCAAATTTTGCAGGTGATCTGGATACAAGGAGGTCTACTACAGGTTATGTGTTTAGCATGTATGGTGGATCAGTTTCTTGGAGATCAACCCTTCAACCTATCACGGCCTTATCTACAACAGAGGTTGAGTATATAGGGATTACAGAGGCTGCCAAGGAGGCTCTTTGGTTGAAGAGACTCATTGAGGAAATGGGGGTGAAGCAGGGTACAGTGGTGCTACACAGTGATAGTCAGAGTGCTTTGCAGTTGGTTCAGAACCCAGCCTATCATGCACGCACAAAGCATATAGATGTAAGGTATCATAGGATCAGAGAGCTGGTGGAAGAAGGTGAGGTGGAGCTAGTAAAAGTTCATACAAAGAAGAACCAGTCAGATGTACTTACGAAGATTCTTCCGCGGGACAGTTTTCTCTCATGTGTGACCTTTGATGGAGTACGAAGGACTATGCAGATTTTGCAACGGCTTTAGAGCACCAAGGTGGAGATTGTAGGACATTGTGTGGTACTCTAAAGCCTCGATTGGGTAAGGGAAAGCCCAAGGTTTATGATCCATGAGGTGTTCATGGGGTTCTAGGGTTGATGTGAGCCCTACGGTGAAGGATTTCAGCCTTCACGATTTTTAGGTCCATAGGATTAGGACCTAATGTTCTTGAGTCCAAGTAATTGGGTCTTGAGGGGGCTAACCTATCATTGGGCTAGAGTTGGGCCCAAGGTGAGTGAGTCTAATCACATATGGGTTAGTCCAAGGGAGTTTTTTTGTTAGGGTTTGGTTTCTATTTGACCATGTATAAATACTTTATGTATAGGCATCTTGTAAGAGGCTGAATGAATGAAAAACTTTTTTCTCCCTAAAATTTTCTTCTCCTCTCTCTCTCTCACGTGATTGCCTAGGGTTTCCTAGGGTTTGCAGCTGCCCCTTACGAAGAAAAGAAAGAAATCAAGGCATCCATAGAAGAGAAGAAACCCTAGTGGCCTTCTCTTGAAGAATCCTTGTGAGACTAGAATTGCTGCAGCCTATTCCCACTTGGAGTCATTCTCTTTTAGATTTCTGAAATAAATCTAGACTTTCACGCCCAAAAGGAGAGGATTCACGTTCTCCTATTGCTGCTGGTGAAGAGAAAGAAAGGAAAACTAGTGCCTACATCGACGGGGGTGATTACTAAGAGCGAGATCCGAATCCTGCTGCTGTAGAAAATTTCTGCAGCAAGTTCATCTTGTTTCCGCTTCTTCACATGCCTTGGCGCTAGTCCGTTGTGTGACACGCTCCAAGGGAAGATCGAGAATGCGACCCCCAACACCACGGCCTATGGATCATAGTACGATCAAATCGCAAGGAGGTGCCGGCTATAATAGTGTGTGCAATGCTCATGCTATGGCACAATCTACGGGGTGATTAGCCCCATAGATGGCTCCATGCTCTTTATCTTGTATGCTTTAAAAATTCTCAAATATAAGTTTATAATCCAAAATACAATTAGCTATACTTTCTTTGAAACATTGATATTCATGCATGCCCATGCATCATTTTGAAATATAAATCTGAAAAGTAAATTCCATGCTTTACTGAAACATGTGTTTTTATCCAAACAATGCTTTTCATGAAACTCTATACTTTGCATTGAAACATGCTCTAGCTTATGTTTCCTTTTCTTTTCTTAAATTCATGTTTTGCTGAAACTCTTGTTTTTTGTAACTCGTGCTTTGCTTTGGAAACATACTGTAAACCCATGCTTGTTCTTAAACTCATGCTTTGCTTTAGAATATGCTTTAAACCAATGCTTTGCTTTAGAATATGCTTTGAGAATAAGATACATCATAACTGGGTTCTCATTTCTCATATTTAACTACTTAAAATACTATACTTAGCATAATATACTCTGATTTATAGCAAAGTATCACTATGCTATCATAAAACATTTCTCAAAGCTAGATGAGAAACCCACTCACCTTAGCTGATAGCACATTGCTATAGCTTCTATTTCTCCTGTTTTGGCTCCCTGGTACCAATTTCTTGGCCTAAGTCATCATACATGCATTATTAGGGTTACATGCACTGAGGGTTTCATAAAACTATGCATGCATGCTCTATGCCTTAGCATCTTAGCATAATATTCCTTAATCCCTAACATACTCAAAGATTTACAACATATTCATGCTATCACTTCATATACCTCTAAATCATGAGATTTTAACATCATTCTCTAGCTTAGAAAGGTTTGGACTTACCTTAGCAAAGATGAGCCAAACCACTAAGCCTTTTTCCTTTCCTTCCCTTTCTCTTTTTCTCTTCTTCTCTTCTTCTTTTCTTTTTCTTCTTCTCTTCTTTCCCACGGTAAAATTTGTTCGAACCTCTCCTTTTTTTTTTTTTCCTCTTTTCTTCCTCCTTTCTCTCTTTTCTTATGGTGGCTTAAGGACTAAGGAAAGAAGAGTGAGTTTTTAATGCCTTTGGAAATTTTTATTTTGCTCCTCTTCACTTTTAAGCATCCTTTTCAAAGCCCATATGGCTCCCTTCTTTATTAAGTATTTTTGCCCCTTCAATTTTCTTTCCTATCTTACTCTTGATCAAATCCTTAAATAACTTTTTACCAAATTTTACTTTTGCCCCTGATCAAATTTTCGTTAATGCCCCTTATCAAATTTCCATTATTAGATGAAAAACAGGGGTTATCCATCTATTAGACAGTATGGATGCTAGCTAATGAGAGTGAAATTAGACTCAAACCAATTTTACGGAAGATTTTTATCCATCTGAAACGATAGTTAAGCATGCTTAGGTGAGAGCGATGGGTGACCCCACAGGAAGTTCTCGCTGTACCCATTAGTCGGCTACAATGCCAATTTCCTAGTTTCAAACCAATTTTTACAGAGGAATCCTGCCAGTTAGTCGACTAACTAGTCGACTACTTAGTCGACTATCTTCACAAAATTAGTCAATTCCACTAGTTAGCTAACTCTAGAATCAGTTAACTGCATAATTTCACAAGTTAGCTGACTCTAGAGTCAGCTAACTTCAAAATTTACTTTCCAAAAGTTATTTTCTCACAGGTTAGCTGACTGTAGAGTCAGCTAACCTCATAAAATCCTTTCCAAAAGCCTTTTTAATGCATTCTAACCTTCAAAATTTTCATTCCAACCTCTCCCAAGGATCAAAAGCAACTAGTAGACATTGAAATCATTACAAAAACTATAATTACAAGCCCAAATAATTGACTTTATTAGCTTTTTGGAAGGATCATGAAGGAAACTCAAAATAACTTCAAATTTCAGCTTTCACATCTTTTCAAGATTCCACTTAAATCATTAACACTAAAAGACTAAAATAATAATAAAAACATGCTTAAAATGAAATTACAATACTTCCAAGTTTGGGATATTACAATCTTCCCCCCTTTAGGAAATTTCGTCTTCGAAATTTAGCTATTTTCATCTTGGAACAAATGCGGATACTTCAATCTCATTTCATCCTCTCTTTCCCATGTAGCTTCCTCTCTCACGATGGTTTAGCCTTTGCACTTTAACTAAAGGAATTTTTTTACTACGGAAGGCCGTTTAACCTCTCTGCTCAAAATTTGCACTGGCTTTATTACATAAGATAAATCTTTCTGCAACTCTATTGGCTCTGATTGAAGCACATGAGAGGAATCTAGCACATACTTCCTAAGCATTGATATATGAAACACATTATGGATCTGAGAGAGTTGTAGTGGCAAGGCCAATCTATATGCAAGTATCCCCACCTTCTCAATAATCTCATAAGGTCTAATGTATCGGGGACTTAGTTTTCCTTTCTTCCCAAATCTCATGATACCCTTCCAAGGAGACACTTTCAAAAATACTTTATCTCCTACTTCAAATTTCACATCTCTATGCTTCTTATCTGCATAGCTCTTCTGTCTATCTTGGGTTGTCTTTAATTTAGTTCTAATAATTCTAACCTGATCTGTTGTGAGCTGCACCAACTCTGGGCCTAGCAGCCTCCTTTCTCCTTCCTCATCCCAGCACATTGGAGTTCTACATTTTCTTCCATATAAAGCTTCATAAGGTGCCATATCAATGCTAGAATGATAACTGTTATTATATGCAAACTCAATCAATAGCAAGTGCTCATCCTAGCTACCTAAAAATTCAATAACACATGCTCTCAACATATCCTCCAGTGTCTGGATAGTTCTATCAGATTGCCCATCAGTTTGAGGATGAAATGCTGTACTAAATCTCAACTTAGTGCCTAAGCTTTTTGCAACTCTACCAAGAAATGAGATGTGAACCTTGGATCTCTATCTGATACAATGAATGCGGTACCCCATGTCTACTTACAATTTCATTTACATACAATTTTGCTAATACGTTCAAGGTAAATGAAATCTGGATAGGCAAAAAGTAGGCAGATTTTGTCAATCTATCTACTATCACCCAAATAGAATCATTACCTGTTCTTGTCTTTGAGAGACCCACAACAAAATCCATAGTAATGTGCTCCCACTTCCATTCAGGTACAAATAATGGCTGCATTTTGCCGGTTGGGCTCGATGTTACGCTTTAATCTGCTTGGCATACCAAGCACTTAGAGACAAAGTCAGCTATCTCCCTTTTAATCCCATGCCACCAATAATTTTGCTTAATAGTTCTATACATCTTAGTGCTTCCTGGATGCATTGCATAGGCTGAACTATGGGCTTCTTGCAGAATTTTCTCCTTTAATGATTTTACTGCTGGCACACATACTCTACCCTTAAATAACAATATACCATCATTTCTAATTGAAAATTTTGATTGGGACCCACTCAGAACTAATTCTTTAGCTTTTTGCAATTATGGATCCTGCACTTAAGCTTCTCTTATTTCCTCAAGCAACATTGGTCTGACTTTGAAATTTGCTAGTAAGGCTCCTGAACTATCTGCTGCTAGCTCTGCATCTAACTCTCTCAATTCTAACATCAGGGGTAGCTGCACTGCTCTAATGGAGGCTAAGGTTACTGTAGACTTCCGACTCAATGCATCAGCCACTACATTGGCTTTCCCTGGGTGATACTATATAGTACAGTCATAATCTTTTATCAACTCTATCCATCTCCTTTACCTGAGATTCAATTCTTTTTGTGTTAGGATATACTTTAAGCTTTTGTGATATGTAAATATCTGGCATTTCATCCCATACAAATAGTATCTCCATACTTTTAATGCAAATACTACTGCTGCTAGTTCTAAATTATGGGTAAGGTAATTCTTTTCATGAGACCTTAACTGTCTATAGATGTAGGCAATCACCTTCCCATTTTGCATCAATACACACCCCAAACCTTTGAAAGAAGCATCACTATATATCACATAATCACTGCTACCATCCGGGAGTGTGAGCACTGGAGCTGAAGTCAATCTTCTCTTCAATTCATCCATACTTTCCTGACATTCAGTAGACCATTCAAATTTGGTATTCTTTCTTAATAGCTTGGTCATTGGAGAAGCTATAATAGAGAAGTTTTCTATAAATCTTTTATAGTATGCTGCCAAGCCCAAGAAACTCCTCACCTCTGTCAAATTTATAATACCCTTAGCTAATATCACATGTCCCAAGAATTTAACCTCATCTAACCAAAACTCACTTTTACTCAACTTGGCATACAACTGCTTTTCCCTTAAGGTTTGCAACACTGTCCTCAAATGTTGTTCATGCTCCTCTCTGCTTCTAGAATAGATCAGAACATCATCAATGAACACTATCACAAATTTATCTAAAAATTTCTGGAACACTTGGTTCATCAATCCCATAAAAGCACCTGGGGCATTGGTCAAGCTAAAAGGCATCACTAAGAACTCATAATAACCATATCTGATCCTGAAAGCAGTCTTTGGTACATCCTCTTTCTTTATTTTCAACTAGTGATACCCAGATCTAAGGTCAATCTTTGAAAACACTGCTGCTCCCTGAAGCTTGTCAAACAGATCATCTATCCTTGGCAATGGATAATTATTTCTAATGGTCACCTTGTTGAGCTGTCTATAGTCTATGCATAACCTCAAGGTACCATCTTTCTTCTTTACAAACAACACGGGTGCACCCCAAGGTGAAACACTGGGTCTAATGAACCCTTTATTAAGCAACTCCTGAAGCTGGACTTTTAATTCTTTCAATTCTACTGGAGCCATTCTATAGGGTGCCCTGGCTATAGGTTTAGTATCTGGGGTCAAGTCTATACTGAACTCTATCTCTCTGTTTGGTGGTAATCCTGGCAACTCCTCAGGAAATACATTTGGAAATTCACGTACCACCGGAATACAGATAGCTCTGGACCACTATCCTCTAAATTCACCACACAAGCTAAATAGGCTCCATACCCCTTTCTTAGCATTCTGCTAGCTGTCAAGGCTGAAATCACACTTGAGGGCAACACTCTCTTTTCTCCTACAAAATAGATCTCTCTACCATCTGAGGTAGGAAATACTACTTCTTTCTTTGAACAGTCTACTTTGGCCCTATGCATTGATAACCAATCCATCCCCAATATAGCATCAAATTCTTTTAGATTTAATGGAATCGGATCTGCTAACAATTCTTGGCCCTCTACTAAAATGGCACAATATTTATACACCTGATCTGCAATGAAAGGTTTCCCTATTGGCACGGATAGTACCAACTGACTACCCAATAAACTCACAGCTTTATCTAGATGCTTGATGAAATCTACTGCTATGAATGAATGCGTAGATCCAGAATCAATTAAAACATAAGCATCAGAATTGCAAATGGGTAATATACCTATCACCACATCTGGGTTGACCTGAGCCTCTTGCCTGGTCATTGCAAAAACTCTAGCTTCAGCCCTTGGAACACTAGGAATCATCCCTTGCTGATTAGCACTAGATCTCATCTGACTGGCTGAAGCTGGGATACTACTATCTCCCCTTCTAGTAGGCTGTCCTCTAGGTGCAGCTGATCCTTGAGGATGATCGCTGCCTTGCACTCTCTTGGGACAATCTCTCTTCAAGTGGTCCATCTGACCACAGATATAACATCCTCTATTACCCCTCTTACATTCCCCGAGTGCATCTTCCCACAGACATTGCATTGGGGTAGAGTTCTCCCACCACCAAAGGAGTGGCTCTGATCTCTTATCTTTCTGCCCGCCACTCTACTACTAACGACACGAGACATCCGTCCATATACTATTTTCCTACGGATAGGACTAGATGCGGACACGGATGCTTGACCTTCTACCAACATGCGGGGAGCTGCACGGGGTGGAACTAAAAGCTTGTCTTGCCCTGCGAGGCTTCTTGAGCTGAGTTCCAGGTACACTGAAAAGGAAATTAGGTGTACCCCTTTTGACCTCTCACCGCACTCCTACTAAGGAACTCCTTCTCTATCTCCTCGCACCGAGAGCCCCTTGCACCGGCCTCGGAATAACTACTATAACAACGCATGCATCTTGGTCTTAGCCTTGATTGAGAGATTTAATCCCATCCTGAAATAGCAACTACATTTCTCCCTCTCTCATCCCCTTCACTAGGGCTTGAGCAAATCAAGACAACTCAATAAAAGGTAGCCTCATACTTAGCTACGGAAACATCTTTCCTACTGAGTTAAATTAAGAAATTCTCTCATCTTCTGATCTTTATACACCTCTGAATAATATTCTTGATAGAATTCCTTCTTAAAACTCTCCCCGGGTCCACCTCCACCCCTTGTTGTTTGTCTACTACTAACGAGATCTCCACCAATTTTGTGCTCTTCCTTCTAACAAGAAGGTTGCTATACTCGGCTTTTGCTCCTCAGGAGAGCACTTCATCACTTCAAAGACCCTTTCCTATCCTCTGAAGCCAAACATCGGCCTGAATAGGGTCGGTGGTCCCCCGAAACTCTAGAGCCCCCAACTTTCTAGCTCTCTACTACATTTCCTTTACTGCTTCCAAGATTTCCTGAAGTCGTGAAGAAGGCCCCAGGAACTAGAGGTCACTCTTGCTACCACCCCTGAGTGATCATCCCCACCAAATGCGGCATACTCGGCCCACGAGAACTGCTATGCAGGATGGGTCCACTAGCACGGGGTACTTGAGAATGTGAATGAGAATCATGCATATGCTCTGAGATACTTCCACCCCTACACGGTCGGATGGTGGATCACTAGAAACGGCTCTACTAGGTTGGCCTTCCTTATCGGACTTTTACGGGTCTACCCCTACCTCTGCCTCTACCTCTCCTTGAGAATTTGCTCTCCATCGTTCTTGTCTGGTAGAAACCATCTCTACAAGACACAATTCATTTGATTAGGTTCATCATTCAAAACTATACTCACTATGCTAGACTCATGCTTATACCCCTAAGATCTAATAACCTAGGGAACTGCTGATACCAAAAGCACTGTTGGGGCCCCTTCTCAAGATGGCATGATTTCTTATGAAAATTAGGTAGAGATATACTAGTCTTTATGCTAAGTACCATAAAGCTCAGCGATCCCCTATCCAATTGCCATAAGTTACATGCACAAAAATACGGAAGACTGCTAAAAAAAAACTTTAACCTACTCATTTCATTCATATTATTCATAAAGATCACATTACCATTTATTTCATCCTACTCGGAAATAACATAAGATTTTCATATTATTCAACACATGATTCTAGGCAATATAACTTTCATCACTATACTACTATAAAAACCATATACACAAATCCATTCTATAATGTGATCATTTCTCATAACCACCCAAGTCCAAAATACCTCATAGGGTTATAGTTATACAATCCATCGATATCCATTTTCAATACATATACAATCCAAGTAACATAAGTCCATGACATCAATCAATTTATCCACCTCTGTGACCCCACATCAAAATCAAGCAACCAAGGGCCAACTTTGCTAACTGCGATCTAAAATCCAAAAATTTCAACAATAGAGGGTGAGACCTAAGTCCCGGTGTTGTAATATAATTGTTGTATGCGGATAGCCATCCTAATAATGGGGAAAAAATGAGAACCACATTTTAAAAACCAATAAGCATGCTTGATACAACATATCACAATTGATAACGAAATCTTTTTAATAAAGATAAGAAAAACGCACCATAAGTTAGCTTATGCTTCCAATAATGCAGCAAATAAGAAATGCCACTTTTACAAAACTTCATGATAGATGGGCTGAATTGTGCTACCACTAAGGTACATCTCTATAAGTCAGCCCTCTGCTATGAGGTGTACTCTCGGTAGGTGAGTGTCTTGAGCTGTGCGATGATCCCCACACCACGTGGCACCCCTCACATGTGCGGTTCACCCCGAGTGTGGGCATACCCTTTTCCACTGAGCCTCTGCTTTCCTTCTCCATGGGCCCCAATGTCTACGAGGCCCACGGGCTATATAGTAACCTAGTTCTTTTCCGATTGTGATTCTTGCCCCAGAGAGTACCGCTTACAATCTACCCACCGGCCTGAAATTTCGTCACAGCTTGTACTCCCCCCGGCCTAGGGATCATGAGTACGATCGAATCGCGAGGAGGTGCCGGCTATAATAGTGTGTGCAATGCTGTCTTGCTAAGCACGATCTATAGGGTGATCAGGCCCATGGAGTAACCCATTGCCCCCTATGTTGTATGCTTTATAGAAATTCTCGAATATAAGTTTATAATCCAATATACAATCAGCTATACTTTCTTTGAAACATTGATATTCATGCATGCCCATGCATCATTTTGAAACATAAATACGAAAAGTAAATTCCATGCTTTTCTTTGAAACATGTGTTTTTATCCAAACAATACTTTTCATGAAACTCTATACTTTGCTTTGAAACATGCTCTATTTATGTTTCCTTTTTCTTTTCTTAAATTCAACGTACTTTGCTAACTCTTGTTTTTTTGTAGCTCATGCTTTGCTTTGGAAAGCATGCTGTAAACCCATGCTTAGTTTCTTCAACTCATGCTATACGCTTTACTGAAATGTATGCTTTAAACCCATGTACTTTGCTTTAGAACATGCTTTAACTCATGCTTTGCTCTTAAACTCATGCTTTGCTTTAAAATATGCTTTGAGAATAAGATACATCATAAGCGGGATTCTCATTTCTACATATTATAACTACTTAAAATACTATACTTAGCATAACATGTACTACGATTTATAGCAAAGTATCACTATACTAATCATAAAACATTTCTTAAAGCTAGATGAGAAACTAACTCACCTTTAGGTGATAGCACGCGCTATAGCTTCTATTTCTCTTGTTCTAGCTCCTTGGTACCAATTTCTTGGCCTAAGTCATATACATGCATCATTAGGGTCATA
>JACVBY030000038.1:0-44646 GCA_017589505.3 Metroxylon sagu
AATAGAATACTTGTTATCACAACCATCCCTCTAGTTCCTCGTTAATTCATGGCCCCATCTCAAACAATTGAGTTCAATATTCATTATGTTAGTCTCAACTTAAAATGCAAGTGTTGAATTTTTTTGGAACAGAGTCAACAAGCATCCTAATCCAACAGCTTTTTGTGACCAATAATCCGTTGGTAAGCGCGTATGGAGGTCTGGTCCAAAGCCATTCCCATTTCTTTCAACAAACAGTGGAGAAGCGATAAGAATGCATTTAAGAAATACTTTGTTCTTCTTACGGTCATCATCTAACTGAAATCCGTCGTTAGGTTCCAATTCAGGTTCCTCTCGCAGCACCAATATGTGCCCAAATCATGAAAGTTTTCATGAGAGTACGCAGGGACGCACCCAACCAGCTCTCCCCTTCGTCGTCCTTGAATAAACCAAGCAAAATATTTATAGATGCCATTAGATTAAATTTGGTTTAATTTTTGAAGTTTGATAACATAGGTAAGTACTTTTCCTACTCTCACAAGGTCGATAACCGTGGCTTATCTTCTCTGACATCTTTGTTTCCAAAGTTAGCTTCAGCTGCAATCAATACAGAGATGTCATGAATGCAAAGAAGGGTACGTGAACTCCACGCCGTTCTTTTAAAAGGGCAACAGAGTTACGACCACCGTCCTATCCTCCAAAATACTATACTTTCCTGCTCCTCCCTCTCCTTCACTCTCCCTCTTTCTGGATCTCCTCTTCAGTCCCGACTTGGAGGTGTCATTTGCCCAAGTCCTTGAACACCATATGGTCTCGCTCAAGGTTGGCATCCACTTGGACGGTAGAGAAGAGCAATGAGAATCCCTGCATTAGCTTTGCCCAATTTATCGCCATGGCTAAAAAGGTGTTACCTTTCTTTCTTCCTCGCCCTCAGCCACTCGTTAATCTACTCAAAGAGGTTCGTTTGTTCCATACCACCCGCACCTAAATGACTTCCGGTATCGCTGTCCCTCACTTGGCTTCTTCGAGCCTAAGTTTTTGAGGGAAGCATGTGTGGATCGGAAGATGGATGATAGTGAAGTCTGGTATAGAGACCCGATTGGAGAACGGTGCTTAATGGAGTCACGTCCCTTGCTTGAGATCATAATGAGGATGGGTTACTGTCAGCAAACACTGGGATTAAATTGTTATTGATGCATAATATGAAGAAAATTGCAGTATAATGATCATTAGGAGAGAAGAAGATGGGCATGTCCAAAGACTTTATAGATTGAAAGTGAGAGATTATTTGTTTTATACGTATTGTGGTTTGATAAAAAAACATCAATTAAATGAAGGAAGAAGTGACTTCACATTGATGCCAAGTGGCTTGCTTTTAATTTCATGTTGTTTGCCTTGGATACATAGATTCAACTTCGTTGTTACATGAGCGTTTACATGTGGGTATTGTTAATTGTTTTCTGAATTAACTTTTGTGATGTCTAATTAACACTAAAAAGTTATCATTTTGTTTGCAACACCCTAGATCTAGAATAGATCTAAAGCGCCCATAGCTTATATTTGAGAAATAAATCTCGGCTTTGTACCAAGACAACAATTTTTACATAATTAATAGACTCTTGTTTATATCTTGGTCTTTGAAAAAATAATAAAAGTTTTATAAGCCTTCACTACCTTGGTAACCCTTATGCAGAAATTGGTAGATCAAGCAAGTGAAAATTTGTAATAGCATATTATTAATTAAAAAATTAAAAAGCTTTGGTTCATAGCTTAACGTATCATCCGATATGCTAATATTTATAAATTTCAAGAGTGTCTTTAACTAGTACATAAAATTTTTCTATGTAATATCTTTCTTGTTATCATATTCAAAATTGTACATGCCATTTCTATTCATGTCATCGGTAAGTGCATGTTATTAGTGATTCATAATGTATTATAATTTTATACTCTTATGGTCACGAACTATAGTCACATATTTCAACGTGATAGGGCAAAAAACACCATGAGTAATCCTGTATGATGAGGAAAGCTAGAACACCATATTTAATCTGTATAGATGAGGTTGTCAACTCATAGTATCTCTTTTTGTGGAGTGTGGGTTTTGGTGTTAGAGAACATGATAATCGAAATATAATACAGTTCTAAAAGTAATTCTTTAGCACATCTTTCTTCTTTATTTTCAACCGATGATACCAGGATACGAGAGTCCCAATCTTTGAAAACATCTGTTGCTGCCCCACAGAAAGGTTTTCCATCAAATAGATCATCTGTCAGCAGCAATGGATAATTATTTCTAATGGTTACTTTGTTAAGTTGTCCCCATAATCTAGCCTGTTACAATCTCAAGGTACCATCACTTCTTTATTTTAAGCTTAATATTTGGTGCACCCTAAAAGAAAAAACAGGTCAATGAATAAACCCCTTAGTAAGCAATTCTTGAAGTTGGACCTTTTAATTCTTTTAACTTTGCTAGAAACCGTTCTATACAGAGTGCTGTGGCTGTAGGTCTAGCATAAAGATTAGATCTATACCGAACTCCATCTCTCTATCTAGTAGTAGCCGGAAGACAATTCCTGGAAAGAAAATCACATTACGAAATTCCACATGCTACCGGGATATTCTATAACTCTAGGCACTTCTCCCTCTGCATTCACCACACATGCTAGGAAGGCTCGTGCCCCTTTCTAGGCGATACTACCAGTATCATGGCTTCAGGAAGTGTACATGAGGGTAACAACATGCTCTCAGCTATAAACGGGCCTTCTTCACACGTTATCCGAGGCCGCCGACACTACTTCCTTCTTTGAACAATCTGTTGCCTTCGCCCCATTCACGGATAGCCAATCCATCCCTCGTAATAGCATCAAACGTCTCTTTAGCTCTAATGGGACTCAAATCTGCTGCCGTGTCCTTGATCCTCTTAATTAAAGGTCAGCACGGTTCTATACACTTCAGTCCGCAACGAAAGGGTTTCCCTACCGGGCATAGATACTTACTAGTCTGGCTATCCAACTTATTTACTTCCTTTATTTTAGATATGCTTAGGTGAAATCTACCGATATGAATGAGTGTGTGGATCCGCAGTCAATGGCTAAAACATAAGCATTATGATCAGCGTATGGATAGCATACACATGTCACCACATCCGGGATGACCTCGAGCTTCCCTGTCCTGGTGCATCGCAAAGACTCTAGCTTCAGCCCTCTGGAGCACTAAGGATTGATCTGCCCGCCGACCGGCACCGGATCCCAACTGACCGGTTGGAGCTAGTACATTACTATCTCCTCTTTCCGACCTGGCCGAGATCGCCCCTAAGTGCAACTGATCCCCGAGTGGTAGTCATCGCTCCTCTCCCGTACTCTCCTGTGGCAATCCCTCTTCATGTGATCCATCCGGCCAGCGGATAAGCAACATCCCCCGAGGCCCTTTCTACACTCCCCAGAATGCATCTTCCCATAGATACTACACCGAGGAATTCAATTCTCTCACTTCCAAAAGAACAAATTTCCACAGATCCACTCTCTCCCATTGCTATTCGCTACTGCCCCAGCCTGAGACACTCCTTCCTGAATTGGTTTCCTCTGGACTGGGCTGGACACTGACATAGATACTGATCCCCTTCCAAATTCTACAGGAGCTCTATAGTTGAAACTAAATTGTCTTACCCTTTGGGGTTTCTTAAACTGCTGAGTTCCTCCTGCACCTGAAGAAAAATTGGGTGCACTCCTTTTTGACCTCTCTAGTCTTCTACTAAGGAACTCTTTCTCTATCTCTTCTGCCTTAAGTGCCCCTTGTACAGCTCTAAATAATTACCATAACAATGCATACTGGTCTTAGCCTTTATCTAGAGATTCAGCCCATCTTGAAATAATCTGCTCTTTTTCCTTTCATCCACTACTAGGGCTTCAACAAAATGGGATAATTCAATAAAAGTAGCTTCATACTCAGCTACTGACATTTTTCCCTGGGTCAGGTTTATGAATTCCCTCCTCTTCTAATCCCTATACACCTCTGAATAGTATTGCTGATAAAATTTCTTTTTAAAGTCCTCCCAGGTTATTTCTATCCCTTGTGGCTGCCCTACCTGCCGATAGACTTCCACCGCCTGGGACTGGGACTGCCCTCTAACGTAGAAAGGTTGCAATGCTCAACCTTTGCTCCTCAGAGCATTTCATCACCTCAAAGACCCTCTCTGTTTTCTGAAGCCATGCATCAGCCTGAATGAGGTCAGTAGTCCCCTGGAACTCTAGAGCCCCCAACTTCCTAGCTCTCTCTACATCTCTTTCTCGCCTCAAGATTTCTAGATCAGTAAATCGGAACTAGAGGCCACCGCCGCCATGACCGGCCGGGGTAATCATCCTCACTAAATCCGGCACACTCGCCTTGGGGTCTTCAGGTCGAAGATGGTCCCACCGGCACCGGAGTAGTGGACGAAGCTGAAGGAGACTCATGCAGATGCTCTGGAGGTATACCCACCCCTGCATCATCAGATGGTGGATCACTAGAAGATACTCTACTGGGCTGAACTCCCTTGCTCACCCATCTGGGTCTACCCCTACCTCTACCTCTCCCTGAGGACTGCTCTCCTTCTTTGCTTGTCCTTGTATTAACCATCCTACAAGACACAATTCATTTGATCAGATTCATCATTCAACTACACTCAACTATGCTAGACTCATGCTTATGCCCTTAAGACCTAATGACTGCTCTAATACCAAAACCTTTGTCGGGACCTCTCCCCGACACATGCCAACTTATAGAAATTTGGCTAGAGTTCTACTAGTCTTATGGTATAGACCATAAGGCACAAGTGAACCCTATCAAATTCCCATAAGTTACATGCCTAACATACATAATCCTGTCAATAACATTTAACCTGCTCAGTTTAATCACATATGTCATCAAACAACAACAGCTAATTTACTTGATCCTGCTCAGTTTTAAAACATCTTATACATACACATCACTATTCATCTCCAGGCCAAGTCTGATATTTACATCATATAAGTACAACTTCACAGATATAAATATACATATATCATCATCTCAATCACCACTCTTAACATACAAAAGTACCTTACAATCCCCTTTACATCCATCAACTCCTTCTTTGAACACTAATAACACATACAAAAAATTTCGGTACTGAAACTAAGATGCTAAGCCCACCTGCTTAGTGTTTGATTATTTTAAACTCAGCTACTAGCCCCAAAGAATTTCTAACACTGATCTGAATTAAAAATGTGAACACAAGAGGAGTGAGACCTAAGTCCCAGTAACTGGATAACCATCTAACTATGAAAAGAAGTTGAGAACCATGTTATAAGCTCATAAGTATATCAGCGCAACATATCGCAATCGATACATAAATTTTTATAAATAAGATAAGTTAACTTATAAGTTAGCTTATGCTTCCAATAATATAATTTAAATAAAGAATTTCCACATTTACAAAATTTCATGATGATGGGTAGGGTCTGCTACCACTAAGGTACATCCTTACAGTCGCCCTCCTGCAGGTGTACTCTCGGTGGGTGAGTGTACTGAGCGCCAAGGATCCCCGCACCACATGGCACCCCTCACATGTGCGGTTCACCCCAGGTGTGAACTTGCCCCTTTTTCCCTGGCCTCCTGGTTGCCCCTCCCTTGGGCTAATATCTCTGAGCCACCTTGGCTCGTATAGTATCCTAGCTCTTTACTTGAGTCGTGATTCTTTGCCCCACCGGGCTTTTGCAATACCTGCCTAGGCCGATCTTAGCTTGTACTCCCCCCTGGCCTAGGGATCATAGTACGATCGAGTCGCAAGGAGGTGCCGGCTAAATAGTGTGTGAAATGCTCATGCTATGGCACAGTCTACAGTGTGATCAGCCCCATAGATGTCCCAATGCTATTTATGCTTATGTTGTAAAAATACTCAAGTATAAGTTTATAATCTAATATATAATCAGCTATATTTTCTTGAAACATTTCTATTCATGCATGCCCATGCATTACTTTGAAATATAACTCTGAAGGAAAATTTCTATGCTTTATCTTGAAACATATGTTTTATCCAAGAAATGCTTTTTCATGAAACTCTATACTTTGCTGAAACTGATCCTTTGACTAAAACTCATGTCTTGCTTTAAAACATGCTGTAAATCCATACTTATTCTTTAAACTCATGCCTTGCCTTTAAACATGCTTTACAAATATAATAACATTATAACCGATTTTTTCATTTCCCATATTTGATTTCTGAAGATACTATACTTAGTATAATACACTCATTTTGTAGCAAAATATCACTATACTATTATGAAACATTTCGCAAGATAGATGAGAAACCCACTCACATGTTATTTCTTCCTTTCCACAGTTGCTACCCCTCTTGAAAAGGCTCCTTTACTTGATTTCCTTGACCTATATTACCACATATGAATTTATTTAGGCGACAGACACCTAGGTTTTTCCATGAAACATGCATGCATGCCCCTTAAATGCATACCAAAATTCTCTACCTTTTCCTCTTATCATTCGCCTTCATAACTACATGGATTCATCTCCCTTACATGGTATCATGCTATCTCTTAAGCTGGACATGAAAATGATATAAGAAAAAGGTTTCATTCTACACATCACATATTTCCCTCTATCAAGCATAAATCCTCATCATTTTCATAACATGAAATCCTCTCTTATTTCTTTTCCTTTTCTCTCTAACACATGATTTAATCATTTATCTAAAACTTATAAGGTTTAGGAATTACCTTAAGGGTGATAAGAAGAGAAGACACCAAGCTTTCTCCCTTTCTCTTCCTCCTTTCTTCTTCTTCTTCTTCCTTTCTTTTTCTTTTTCTTCTTTCTTTCTTCTTCCCCATGGCTGAAATTTTCTCTCCTCTTCCACCACCCTCTTCTCCCTCACTCTTGATTTTTCTTACGATGGATGAAGGAGAGGATTAAGGGGGTTTTTAAATGCCTTGGCAAATCCCCAATTTGCCCTCAAATAAATCCTCAAAATGCCCTTTTAAAGTCCATATGGCGTGCCTCTTCACCATGCATTTTTACCCCTCTCCACTTATGAAAAAGCCCTCAACAAATTCCCTCTTTACCCTTGGAGAAATTTGCGAATGACGGCGGCATCATTTTTTTCACTTTACCCTTAATCAAATTTTCAAATGACTTTGGTATCCTTTCCCTTTATACCCCTCACCAATTGTTCAAATGACATTGATAAAATTTCAAAAGTACCCCTTCATTCATGATAAATTTTATGCTTCAAGATTAGGATACTGCTTTGAGATTCGGGATGTTACATGCTCGCCCCGTTTAAGTCCTAAGAACCCATGTTCAAATCTACAATTTATCCAATGGAATCTAATCACAAATATATAGAGCCTATTTCCATTATTCTTTAATTTGTATGAACATATTGATCAGGAGGGTTACCAACACTACATCTTTTTCCTTTTTAATTTATGTCCAACAAATTATTTTTTTTTTTTTCAATATAGAAGCTTGAAAATAGATTACTTTTGTCACAAAAAAATTAAGTTGTGCACCTCTTATTTATGGGTAGAAGAATTCTAGATGCATTTGTTTATTATAAAGTCTTAACATGGAGATAGATTTTGATTAAATGATCATAAAGCTAAGAAAATAGAACATTTTGGGTAGAGTTGGCTCAACATTTCTTATAACGCATCAATTATTCAAGGTGATCATGCATAATCTAAAAATTTGATCAATTCTTCATATAATATGCATTACATGTTCTAACTATCAGAAAAGAAAACCATCCATTGAATTCCTGTTATACCGTAAACTAGGTATTTACAACCATATGTCCTATTTTTAAAGTTAGGCTTGCTTATATTATATGAAACTAAATATGTAATGATTTAAGAACTCTTTCAAAAATTGTAATTTAAAGATGTTATTTAGGTTTATTGGCCCTATATAGGTATCTAAGATTTATTTGGTGCATAATCGATTTGAGATTAAATGCACACCAACAAAAAATTACATATTTCTCAGCTTGGTAAGCATCCCACCAGGCTGAGTGTTAATCCAAAGCTGATCATGTCTGACTACAAATAGCACGTTTAGGGCCTTAATAGTCCAGTCCATATGAGTGTAGGTTAGTTGCACTCTGATATCATTTACAGTAGTTTGGGACTCCATCCAAAAAGTTAGCCCATTTACGGTATCTCCTAGTCTACATCGATTTTAGACTAAATCGCTTCAAAAACCAAAAGGTAGTATTTAATTTTTTTAATCTCATATAAGCATCCAAGGGTTAAGAATCTAAATTCAATAAAATTTAATCTTAAACACAATGAGCCTCTCTTGCTTGTTTAAGGCCGACTCTTTTGCCAAGGAAAAGGTTTGCTCTAATAACATTTTCAAACTTTGGGCGAGTTTTCAAATCTTTTTGCAGAGTAGTAGTTAGAGTAATTGGAGTTTTTAAATCCTTATGCCATGGTTTAATAAGTTGCGTTTTCTTGTACATAAGTTTTTAGAGTAATAAGTTGTACTTACTTAAGCGCTACCACTTAATTCTTATCATGTTTATAGATGTCCTACCAATAGAATCTGTCTCCAAAATAGAAGCCTACAAGGGTACCGTTCAACAAAATATTTGGTCTTTAACTGAACTAAAGCTTGACTCATTATGCGATTTGGGTTGAGTCAACCCATTTATAACTCAACAAAACCAAAGGCGTTTCGCAGACTTCAATATAATGCTTCATGGTTCTTATCTAAAAAATCATTCATTTTCCATTTAATGGAAATTACAGCACTAAAAGTACTTATTATCGCAACCATTCCTCAAGTTCTTGTTAACTGAGCCTGGTGTACATGCCAAACAATTGAGATCAATGTTCCTTTGAGTTAGTCTCAGTATAAATGCGAGTGCTGAGCACTTCGAACAGACTCAACCATCCATCAAATATACTCCAATGGGAAGGAGTTATCGTAATCCCAACGGCTACTTTGCCCAATAATTCATCGGTAACGTATACAGGCTGTTCGTAAGAAATATTTTGATCGCCATCAATGCGAAGATGACATGCGATTCTCATGCTTTCACAAAGCATAGCTGGCATATGACGTCTCTTCCTTGTCATTTCTGAACCAGCCGTTGCGGATGGCTTCATTTCAGTTTTTAAAGTTCACCAACTATTAACACCAAGAGGGTACGTGGCCAAACTCTATCCTTGATAACTGCACCCTATCATGAATGGTTGAATCCAAGAAATGTTTATTACAAATGTAATGCACTTCGTTCTTGCTGTTCTTGCTTTTAAAGTTTAAAAGTTGCCATTAGCATGAAGAGGATATATACGAGTCCCATGTTTCACCAGATAATGATGAGGATACGTCACCTCTCTTTTTTCCTTCTCCAAACCAATCGAGAATTATATATATATATATATATGTACACACATTTAATTCACTTTATTTCAGTCTTTAAGTTTACATACTATCTATGTGAAGTGGATGCTTATGAATCGTATGTTTTTCCACAAGGTAATGAATAGCAGTTGCCGTCTCTCCTTGGCCATCTATGAATTAATTAATATTTCAATCTTTAAAGTCTCCTTTCTATCAACGTGAAGTGGAAAGTGAATCCCATGTTTCCGCGAGGTGATAAGAACGGATGGCTTCTCTCCTCTGCTGTCCCTGAACCAACCTGTGTCATTCATTTAAAAAGGGCAACGGAGTCATAACATTCTACCCATCGGAGCCTGCTGCTCTCTCTTCCTCTGAAACACCAAACTCTCCTCCCTCCATCATTCCTCCTCCAATGAAGATTGTCAGGCTCCTGATCTCTGCCCAGGACTTCATCCTGCCAACGAGAGCAGCAAAGCTTCTCTGCATGAACCTCTTCCAATTTCTTGCCGTCAAAAAGGTCCTGTCTTTCTTTCTTCCTCAACCCCATCCACCATCCATCCTCCTTGCTTGCAATCAAAGATCTTTGTTTCATTTGGAGGTCGTTCCATACCACCCATACCTAAATGATTTAGCCCCGGAAAGGATGTTATATCGTGTGGGGCACCTCTGCTTGACTTTCCCAGTTCCAGGCTTCTAGATTTTGGAGGTCGATTCGGTCAAAAGATGGACCATCAACTGGATGGTGGTCGCCGAATGGAAAGCCTGGTGCTGGAGGTTGGATATTTGATGTTGTCGTAAGGACGACTCATGAAGGTCGCGAGGGATTGGGAGCTTTGGTAGTGGATCTCGCGCACTGTTAATTAGCAAGCGCTGAAGCTTGGGCCCAAGCATGGATGGTCTCTCATGTTCCTGAGAACGAGCCTGTCTATGTTGATGCAAGTACAAGAGATGCACAAAATATTGAAGCAAACAGCTGTCTAAAGGATCCAAAGGATGTTGTTTGGTCTTGTTTTTGTATGCTGTAGACTTACGATCCTTTCTTTCCAATGAAAAATATATGTAAAAATACTTCTCTTATTTCATGATATTGACTTGCTTTTCATGTCCCTTGCCTTAATCTTCTCTCTCTCTTTTGTTATTGTTAGCTTTGAGCATGTTGGCATTTTAAGTTGAGTTGAAGATTTTCCTTTTCATTCTTTGAGAAGATTTTTTATTCTTTTAATCATGTTCAATGATGTCCTCAGTAATAGCTATAGAAGATATATCGATTGTATTCGATCTCAACCGTAACAGACCATGACTGATCGAGCGCATGCTAAACCACTCATCCTTGATGATCAGTGGACCATACTGATCTATGGATCCCTCAACCTATAATGCAATAGCTTGTACTCAACCAAATATCATGATCAGAGAGAAAAACTTCAAAAATCTAGCTTCTTTTATTGCATCACTTGTGATTTTACTCCTAATATTCTACAACGAGCTGATTTGTATCCTGAAAATCATCTCTTTTTGTGTCAAAATAGAATCTTAAAAATAACCCAAGAAAACTGAACATTCCGGGTAGACTTGACTCAGGAGTTGTCATAATGCATTTATTATTCAAGGCTATCATACATAATCCGAAAAATTGATCAATTCTTCATATACCATGTATGATGTGTCCTAGGGAAAAATATAAATATCAATTCTTCATATTTTAAATCCAGCTCATGCAAAGCTTTTGAGTTTTAAGGGCAAGAGAGTTGAAAAATATAATAGAAAGGGAAAGAGAACCAGGCCAACACCCAAGAAATATAGGGCGATGCAAAAAGGGCAAGTAGGCAACCACAGCCTAAGCCCAAGCCTAGCCCAATAAAAATTTGTTAGGAATCAGACTTAGTCCAAATTCTAAATATATAAATAATTTATGCAAATATTAATCAAAAGGTGAGCTGGTGTTGCACGTCATATGACTTCAAGTTCCACCTTCTCTTCTCTAGTAAGTATATAAAAAATATATATTATATTTATGTAAAATTATATGTCTTTACATATAAAATATATATTTATATATAAAAAGGGATAAATTTTGGGCTTGGGCCTAATTTCTTTTAGCACTAGTCCAGATCAAAATTTGAACGGGCTTGAAAATATAGGCTCGATCCAGCTCCATAAGTCCAAAAAAAATTAGACTTGAGCCTTTTATTTTTTGGGTCAACTCGCAAGTCGCCTAGCCCATGCCCACCTCTAATTCTCTCTCTCTTTTTTTTTTTCGTTTTTCATGAGTAGAATACTTGTTATCACAACCATCCCTCTAGTTCCTCGTTAATACATGGCCCATCTCAAACAATTGAGTTCAATATTCATTATGTTAGTCTCACTTAAAATGCAAGTGTTGAATTTTTGGAACAGAGTCAACCATCCTAATCCAACGGCTTTTTTGCGCAATAATTCATTGGTAACGTATGGAGTCTGGTAAAAAAAGCCATTCCGTTTCAACAAACAGTGGAGAAGCGATAAGAATGCATTGAAATACTTTTGTTCTTCTTGCAGTCATCATCTAACTGAAATCCGTCATTAGGTTCCAATTCACGTTCCTCTCGCAGCACCAATATGTGCCCAAATCATGAAGTTTTCATGAGGTGCGCAGGACGCATGACAACTCTCCTTCGTCGTCTTTGAATAAACCAAGCAAAATATTTATAGATGCCATTGAATTAAATTTGGTTTAATTTTTGAAGTTTGATAACATAGATTAAATGCCTACTCTCACAAGGTCCATAACCGTGGCTTATCTTTTCTGACATCTGTTTCAAAATTAGCTTCAACTGCAATCAATACAGAGATGTCATGAATGCAAAGAGGGTACGTGAATTCCGCCGTTCTTTTAAAAGGGCAGCAGAGTTGCGACCACCGTCCTATCCTCAAAAATACTATACTCCCTGCTCCTCCCTCTCCTTCCTCTCCCTCTTTCTGATCTCCTCTTTGATCCCGACTTGAGGTATGTTTGCATGAAGTCCTTGAACACCATATGGTCTCGCCAAAAGGTTAGCATCCATGGGACGAGCGAGAAGAGCAAAGAGTCCTACGTTAGCTTTGCCCAATTTGTCGCCATTAAAAAGGTGTTACCTTTCTTTCTTCCTCGCCCTCAGCCACTGTTAATCTACTCAAAGTGGTTCGTTTGTTCTATATCACCCATACCTAAATGACTCGGCCTCAATGCCCACTTGGCTTCTTGGAGCCTAAGTTTCTGAGGGAAGCATGTGGATCGGATGATGGATGATAGTGAAGCTGGTATGAGACCCGATTGGAGAGCCGGTGCTTAATGGAGTCATGTCTCTTGCTTGAGATGATAATGAGGATGGGTGATCAGTCGGCACTGGGATTAAATTGTTATTGATGCATAATATGAAGAAAATTGCAGTATAGCTGATCATTAGGAGAGAAGAAGATGGGCATGTCCAAAGACTTTATAGATTGAAAGGAGAGATTATTTATTTTATACGTATTGTAGTTTGATAAAAAACATCAATTAAATGAAGGAAGACTGACTTCACATTGATGCCATTGGCTTGCTTTTAATTTCATGTTGTTTGCCTTGGATACATGGATTCAACTTCGTTGTTGTTGGCTACATGTGGGTATTGTTAATTATTTTTCTAGTTAACTTTTGTGATGTCTAATTAACACTAAAAAGTTATCACTTTGTTTGTAACGCCCTAGATCCAGAATGGATCTAAAGTGCCCACAGCACACTGAGAAATAAATCTCCAACATACAAGACAAGCAATTTTACATAATTAATAGACTCTTGTTTATATCTTGGTCTCTGAAAAAATAATAAAAGTTTTATAAGCTTTCACTCTGTAAGTAACACATAGCAGAAATTAGTAGATCAAGTAAGTGAAGATTTATAATAGCATATTATTAATTAAAAATTAAAAAACTTTAGTTCATAGCTTAACATATCATCGATATACTAATATTTATAAATTTCAAGGTATCTTTAACTAATACATAAAATTTTTCATGTAATATCTTTCTTGTTATCATATTCAAAATTTACATGTCATCAGAATTTTGTGTTATTAGTGATTCATATTATTAGAAGTTTATACTCCACGGTCACAGACTATAGTCACATGTATCACTGTGATAGGGCCAAAGCACCATAATTAATCCTATGGATGAGGGCTAGAGCACCATATTTAATCCTATAGATGGGGGTGTATCCTCCATATATCTCTTTTATGGAGGTGTGTTTTGGTGTTAGAACATGATATCAGAATATAATATCAAGTCATTACATAGTGAACTAGAAGCTACTTATTTTCAAAAATAATTCTATATTCATTAATATTTACTTATTTATTCTTAAATTTCTCATAATAACAATAATTATCTAGTGTTTGCAATAATTAGCTATGCAAAAATAACTGTACTTGATCCAAATTTATAACAAAAATGCTATGCAGAATGTAAACCTTTAATAACTTTTCAAAAATAATTGCAAAATCTCATTATTTCAAAATAACTGATTATAAGAAAGTTTAGCAATTATTTCAATTCAAACAATCATTCGTTAACTATAAAATAAATTGTTGGCAATCTTACAATATTATAAAAATCCCAATTTCTGATCAAATTACTTATTAAAGTTTGAAATCCCTTTTAATAAACATGAATAATTTATAAAATATTCTAATTTATGATTAAGTTACTTACCAAGGTTTAAAATCCTTTTAATAATCATTAACAATTTACAAAATATCTAATTAGTCCTCAATTTCTGATGCTCAAGGGCTTCATTAATTTTCTTGATCCTTTAACCTTCAACTTCTTTATCCTTCTGAACTATTAATTTGTTATTAAAAGATTTCAATTGAGCCCTATTTATAGAGAAATTTTTTAGGTTTTCACTCTTCATAGGATTCTAATATCCTAAAACTAATAAACTCCCCAATCCTTGAAGGATAACAATTTTTTTTTAAAAAATAAAAGAGATAAATATATATTAAATATTTAAAAATAGATTTTCGATTCAAAACTAACTTTTAGGTCATCCAATATAATTTTAAAATATAAAACTTCAAATTACAACACCAAAAATCATCATTATCTCAATCAATGGTAATTTTGTAATTTTTTTAAAGTTTATCAGCAATGATATATGTTCATTAAATTGCTTCAAACTTCCTCAATTGACCTTCGATTTGAGTGATTTAAGATGCATTAGAAAACTAACTCAATACTGAACGTCTTGAATATAAATTCAATCAAAATTCTTTTTATATTATTTATATATATTTTCTTAATCCAATCTAGTTAAATTTCATCAATTGAAAGTAAGCTAACCAAAAGGGTTGGGTCTTACATTGCTCCTGCTTTCTTTTGTAGTAAATTCACTGCAATCCATAAAATCTCTCAGCCACCGACGCAAGCAACCCAGCAAAAGAACTGGGCCACATGCTAGCTAGTATGTAACGGCATTCCAATGGAACCACAGCATGGGATTTATTGCCTTTAGGCCCCTCATCTAGGGGCCATGGTCCTATGTAACGATTACGATAACAATCACCGTAGACTCCAACTTGCATTATACTTTTATGCTTCTCTTCAGCTTTACTTTTGAGGCATTATTCCAAATAGAAATTTTAACAATAAGAAACACCAATACCTGTACCACTCCCAAATCACTTTCTATGTGAAATGCTCGCTGCAAATAAACTGGTGCAAAAAATATGTATTAGGTGCCTCAATCCTAACCAAATGGCCTAGTGACTTGTACCATCTTGTACTACCTAGAGTTTGCTTGTCATAACACAGCACCTTACCCAAAAAGAAATGGCTAACCAAAATATTATTTGGACATCTAAAAGAAAAGACTAGCAAAGAAGATATTATTTAAGCTTCTTAATTCTGCACAAATACCTAAGATCTTTTCAATACATAATTAATGTGAGATTAAACACTTATCAATATGGACTCTCACATGCTCTCCTTATTTAAGTCCTAAGAGCCCATGTTTAAAACTACAACCAATCCAATTGAATCCAATCGCAAATACATAAAGCCTATTTCCATTATTTTTTAATTTGTATGGACCATATTGATCAGGAGGGTTACCGGCACTACATTTTTTTCCTCTTTAATTTATGTCCAACAAATAGATTTTTTTTTTCCAATATAGAAGCTTGAAAATAGATTACTTTTGTGGCAAAAAAATTAAGTTGTGCACCTCTTATTTATGGGTAGAAGATTTCTAGATGCATTTGTCTATTGTAAAGTCTTAACTTGGAGATAGATTTTGATTAAACGATCATAACTCTAAGAAAATAGAACATTTTGGGTAAAGTTGGCTCAAGATTTCTTATAACGCATCAATTATTCAAGGCGGTCATGCATAATCTAAAAATTCGATCAATTCTTCATATAATATGCATTACATGTTCTGACTTTTAGAAAAGAAAACCATCCATTGAATTCCTGTTATACCACAAACTAGGTATTTACAACCATATGTCCTATTTTTTAAAGTTAGGCTTGCTTATATTATATGAAACTAAATATGTAACGATTTAAGAACTCTTTCAAAAATTCTAATTGAAAGATGTTATTTAGGATTATTGGCCCTGTATAGATATCTAAGATTTATTTGGTGCATAATCGATTTGAGATTAAATGCACACCAACACAAAATTACATATTTCTCAGCTTGGCAAGCATCCCACCAAATTATGAGTGTTTATCCAAAGCTAATCATATCTAATTACAAATACCACATTTAGTGCCTTATAGTCTAGTCCATATGAGTACAGGTCAGATCCACTCTGATATCATTTACAATAGCCTAGGACTCCATCCAAAAGGTTAGCCTGTTTGCAGTATCTCCTAGTCTACAGAGGTTTTAGACTAAATCTGCTTCAATACCAAAAGGTACTATTTAAATTTTTTAATCCTATATAAGCATCCAAGGGTTAAGAATCTAAATTCAATAAAATTTGATCTTAAACACAATGAGCCTCTCTTGCTTGTTTAAGGCTGACTCTTTTGCCAAGGAAAAGGTTTGCTCTAAAAACATTTGCAAGAGTTCGTGAAAAGTTCAGTAGAAAGTATTATTTGAATTTAGTATTTCTCTAAAAAATCAAAGTTTTATGTAATGTCTAATTAATGTGAAATTAAATATGCATGCTTCTGTAATTTTTATTTTATATATTTATTTAGTTTATAGCGGCTATATTCACGTTTCTCTTGACGTATCGGTACCTAGACTAACCACAACATTCTTTTAGTTAAGGTTGCATGTTGTCAGCGTGAAATAGAGGGTGAAGAATCATGTGTTTTCAAGAGGCAACAAGGACGTGTGGCCTATATTCCTTATCATCATCGAACCAACCAAACAATGCATCAATAATTTTGTTTTATTTCAGTTTTTGGACAAGCAATCGTAAGTTTTCACGAGGCAAGAAAGACGCATAGGCATCACATCTTTACTGTCTCCAAGCCAACCGAACACTGCATCGTTCTTTTAAAAGGGCAGTGGAGATGTAACAATTCCTTAAAGATGTTAGACTTCTTACTCTTTCCTTACGTCTCCTTTTTCTAATTTATTATTCAGTCTTTCAATAAAGGCTAGGACAACGCTAAGCAGTGATCAAAAGAGCGCCAAGCACTTGCTTTCAGTTCAAGCATCTCTGCAATGAACTCCGCTAGCGAGAAACACTTGGTCTTGGAGGCCATACGGCGATGGGTGAGGATCGCTGCATTAGCCTCTCTCAATTTCTGGTCATCAAAAAGCTTCTACCTTTCTTACTTCCCCACCCTCAACCACTATCCATCCTCTATAGCTCTCATCACAAGATTTCTTAGATTTTTTGTCCCCGGAAAGGATGCTATATCATGTGTTGCACCCTTGCATGACCTCTACACGGTCGAGCCCCTGGCACTCCATAGCTCTAAACAATCGAGAAGGGGTATATTGCACAAGGTCTTCGGCTCAGGGAATGCAACGAGGTTATTAGTTAGGGCTATGAAGCATTGTGGAGTACAAGCCTGGATCAGAGATCCGATGCTTCGTGGTTGATCAGAGTGCAGAGTCTTGCTAGAAGATTCGAGCTAGCAACTACCATCAGGTGGTCCAGCTTGAGTGCAATGCCAGTGGATGGACAATGGTCTAATGTTCTTGAGCAAAAGACTTTCAGTGATAATACGAGACAAGGAGATGGCAACAGTGTTTTTTCTGTTATTTTCCATGTTTAACCACTGTAGCCTTCTCTGGATGGAAGGAGAGTGTGTTCATTTGATGAGTTCATCATATTGTGTTCTTTTTAATCCTCTGTTGTGAGGTTCTATATTCTTGTTATCATCTGCTGGTTTCATGATCCTTGCGTTGATTTTCCAACAAATATTATGTTTCCTATGGTTAATTCAAACTTTGGGCGAGTTATCAAATCCTTTTGCAGAGTAGTAGTTAGAATAATTGGAGTTTTTAAATCCTTGTGTTCCATGGTTTAATAAGTTGCATTTTCTTGTACATAAGTTTTTAAAGTAATAAGTTGCACTTACTTAAGCGCTACCACTTGATTCTTATCATGTTTATAGATGTCTACCAATAGAATCTGTCTCCAAAATAGAAGCCTACAAGGGTACCGTTCAACAAAATATTTGGTCTATTACTAAACTAAAAGCTTGACTCATTATGCAATTCGGGTTGAGCCAACCCATTCATAACTCAACAAAACCAAACGGTTTCGCAGACTTCAATATAATGCTTCATGGCTCTTATCTAAAAAATTATTCATGTTCCATTTAGTGGGAATTACAGCACTAAAAATACTTATTACCGCAACCATTCCTCAAATTCTTGTTAACTGAGCCTGGTGTACGTGCCAAACAATTGAGATCAATTTTCCTTTGAGTTAGTCTCAGTATAAATGCGAGTGCTGAGTACTTCGAACAGATTCAACCATCCATCAAATATGCTCCAATGGAAAGGAGTTGTCGTAATCCCAACGGCTACTTTGCCCAATAGTTCATCGGTAACGTATACAGGCTGTTCGTAAGAAAAATTTTGGTCGCCATCAATGCGAAGATGACATGCGATTCTCGTGCTTTCACAGAGCATAGCTGGCATATGACGTCTCTTCCTTGTCATTTCTGAACCAGCCGTTACGAATGGCTTCATTTCAGTTTTTAAAGTTCACCAACTATTAACGCCAAGAGGGTACGTGGCCAAACTCTATCCTTGGTAACTGCACCCTATCATAAATGGTTGAATCCAAGAAATGTTTATTACAAATGTAATGCACTTCGTTTTTGCTTTTAAAGTTTATAAGTGGCCATTAGCATGAAGAGGATATATAGGAGTCCCATGTTTCACCAGATAATGATGAGGATACGTCACCTCTCTTTTTTTCCTTCTCCAAACCAATCGAGAATTATATATATATATATATAAACATTTAATTCACTTTATTTCAGCCTTTAAGTTTACATACTATCTATGTGAAGTGGATGCATATGAATCGTATGTTTTTCCACAAGGTAATGAATAGCAGTTGCCGTCTCTCCTTGGCCATCTATGAATTAATTAATATTTCAATCTTTAAAGTCTCCTTTCTATCAACGTGAAGTGGAAAGTGAATCCCATGTTTCCACGAGGTGATAAGCACGGATGGCTCCTCTCCTCTGCTGTCCCTGAACCAACCTGTGTCATTCATTTAAAAAGGGCAACGGAGTCATAACATTGTACCCATCGGAGCCTGCTGCTCTCTCTTCCTCTGAAACACCAAACTCTCCTCCCTCCATCATTCCTCCTCCAATGAAGATTGTCAGGCTCCTGATCTCTGCCCAGGACTTCATCCTGCCAACGAGAGCAGCAAAGCTTCTCTGCATGAACCTCTTCCAATTTCTTGCCGTCAAAAAGGTCCTGTCTTTCTTTCTTCCTCAACCCCATCCACCATCCATCCTCCTTGCTTGCAATCAAAGATCTTTGTTTCATTTGGAGGTCGTTCCATACCACCCATACCTAAATGATTTAGCCCCGGAAAGGATGTTATATCGTGTGGGGCACCTCTGCTTGACTTTCCCAGTTCCAGGCTTCTAGATTTTGGAGGTCGATTCGGTCAAAAGATGGACCATCAACTGGATGGTGGTCGCCGAATGGAAAGCCTGGTGCTGGAGGTTGGATATTTGATGTTGTCGTAAGGACGACTCATGAAGGTCGCGAGGGATTGGGAGCTTTGGCAGTGGATCTCGCGCACTGTTAATTAGCAAGCGCTGAAGCTTGGGCCCAAGCATGGATGATCTCTCATGTTCCTGAGAACGAGCCTGTCTATGTTGATGCAAGTACAAGAGATGCACAAAATATTGAAGCAAACAGCTGTCTAAAGGATCCAAAGGATGTTGTTTGGTCTTGTTTTTGTATGCTGTAGACTTACGATCCTTTCTTTCCAATGAAAAATATATGTAAAAATACTTCTCTTATTTCATGATATTGACTTGCTTTTCATGTCCCTTGCCTTAATCTTCTCTCTCTCTCTTTTGTTATTGTTAGCTTTGAGCATGTTGGCATTTTAAGTTGAGTTGAAGATTTTCCTTTTCATTCTTTGAGAAGATTTTTTATTCTTTTAATCATGTTCAATGATGTCCTCAGTAATAGCTATAGAAGATATATCGATTGTAGTCGATCTCAACCGTAACAGACCATGACTGATCGAGCGCATGCTAAACCACTCATCCTTGATGATCAGCGGACCATACTGATCTATGGATCCCTCAACCTATAATGCAATAGCTTGTACTCAACCAAATATCATGATCAGAGAGAAAAACTTCAAAAATCTAGCTTCTTTTATTGCATCACTTGTGATTTTACTCCTAATATTCTACAACGAGGTGATTTGTATCCTGAAAATCATCTCTTTTTGTGTCAAAATAGAATCTTAAAAATAACCCAAGAAAACTGAACATTCCGGCTAGACTTGACTCAGGAGTTGTCATAATGCATTTATTATTGAAGGCTATCATACATAATCCAAAAAATTGATCAATTCTTCATATACCATGTATGATGTGTCCTAGGGAAAAATATAAATATCAATTCTTCATATTTTAAATCCAGCTCATGCAAAGCTTTTGAGTTTTAAGGGCAAGAGAGTTGAAAAATATAATAGAAAGGGAAAGAGAACCAGGCCAACACTCCAAAAATGTAGGGCAATGCAAAAAGGGCAAGTAGGCAACCATGGCCTAAGCCCAAGCCTAGCCCAATAAAAATTTGTTAGGAATCAGACTTAGTCCAAATTCTAAATATATATATAATTTATGCAAATATTAATCAAAAGGTGAGCTGGTGTTGCACGTCACATGACTTCAAGTTCCACCTTCTCTTCTCTAGTAAGTGTATAAAAAATATATATTATATTTATGTAAAATTATATGTCTTTACATATAAAATATATATTTATATATAAAAAGGGATAAATTTTGGGCTTGGGCCTAATTTTTTTTAGCACTAGTCCAGATCGAAATTTGAACGGGCTTGAAAATATAGGCTCGATCCAGCTCCATAAGTCCAAAAAAAATTAGACTTGAGCCTTTTATTTTTTGGGTCAACTCGCAAGTCGCCTAGCCCATGCCCACCTCTAATTCTCTCTCTTTTTTTTTTTTTTTCGTTTTTCATGAGTAGAATACTTGTTATCACAACCATCTCTCTAGTTCCTCGTTAATACATGGCCCATCTCAAACAATTGAGTTCAATATTCATTATGTTAGTCTCACTTAAAATGCAAGTGTTGAATTTTTGGAACAGAGTCAACCATCCTAATCCAACGGCTTTTTTGCGCAATAATTCATTGGTAACGTATGGAGTCTGGTAAAAAAAGCCATTCCGTTTCAACAAACAGTGGAGAAGCGATAAGAATGCATTGAAATACTTTTGTTCTTCTTGCAGTCATCATCTAACTGAAATCCGTCATTAGCGATAAGACCCGATTGGAGAGCCGGTGCTTAATGGAGTCATGTCTCTTGCTTGAGATGATAATGAGGATGGGTGATCAGTCGGCACTGGGATTAAATTGTTATTGATGCTTAATATGAAGAAAATTGCAGTATAGCTGATCATTAGGAGAGAAGAAGATGGGCATGTCCAAAGACTTTATAGATTGAAAGGAGAGATTATTTATTTTATACGTATTGTAGTTTGATAAAAAACATCAGTTAAATGAAGGAAGACTGACTTCACATTGATGCCATTGGCTTGCTTTTAATTTCATGTTGTTTGCCTTGGATACATGGATTCAACTTCGTTGTTGTTGGCTACATGTGGGTATTGTTAATTATTTTTCTAGTTAACTTTTGTGATGTCTAATTAACACTAAAAGTTATCACTTTGTTTGTAACGCCCTAGATCGAGAATGGATCTAAAGTGCCCACAGCACACTGAGAAATAAATCTCCAACATACAAGGCAAGTAATTTTACATAATTAATAGACTCTTGCTTATATCTTCGTCTCTGAAAAAATAATAAAAGTTTTATAAGCTTTTACTCTATAAGTAACACATAGCATAAATTAGTAGATCAAGCAAGTGAAGATTTATAATAGCATATTATTAATTAAAAATTTAAAAACTTTAGTTCATAGCTTAACATATCATCGATATACTAATATTTTTAAATTTCAAGGTATCTTTAACTAGTACATAAAATTTTTCATGTAATATCTTTCTTGTTATCATATTGAAAATTTACATGTCATCTTATTCATATCATCAGAATTTTATGTTATTAGTAATTCATATTATTAGAAGTTTATACTCCACGATCACAGACTATAGTCACATGTATCACTGTGATAGGGCCAAAGCACCATAATTAATCCTATGGATGAGGGCTAGAGCACCATATTTAACCTTATAGATGGGGGTGTATCCTCCATATATCTCTTTTATGGAGGTGGGTTTCGGTGTTAGAACATGATATCAGAATATAATATCAAGTCATTGCATAGTGAACCAGAAGCTACTTATTTTCAAAAATAATTCTATATTCATTAATATTTACTTATTTATATCATGAATTTCTCGTAATAATAATAATTCTTTAGTATTTGTAATAATTAGCTATGCAAAAATAATTGTACTTGATCCAAATTTGTAACAAAAATGCTATGCAGAATTTAAACCTTTAATAACTTTTCAAAAATAATTGCAAAATCTCATTATTTCAAAATAACTGATTATAAGAAAGTTTAGCAATTATTTCAATTCAAATAATCATTCATTAACTATAAAATAAATTTTTAGCAATCTTACAATATTATAAAAATCCCAATTTCTGATCAAATTACTTATTAAAGTTTGAAATCCCTTTTAATAAACATGAATAATTTATAAAATATTCTAATTTATGATTAAGTTACTTACCAAGGTTTAAAATCCTTTTAACAATCATGAACAATTTACAAAATATCTAATTTATGATAAAGCTACTTACCTTTCTACATAAAATTATTAAAAATTAGTCCTCAATTTCTGAAGCTCAAGGGCTTCATTAATTTTCTTGATCCTTTAACCTTCAACTTCTTTATCCTTCTGAACTATTAATTTGTTATTAAAAGATTTCAATTGAGTCCTATTTATAGAGAAATATTTTAGGTTTTCACTCTTCATAGGATTCTAATATCCTAAAACCAATAGACTCCCCAATTCTTGAAGGATAACGATTTTTTTTTAAAATAAAAGAGATAAATATCTATTAAATATTTAAAAAAATATTTTTGATTCAAAACTAACTTTTAGGTCATCCAATATAATTTTAAAATATAAAACTTCGGATTACAACACCAAATCATCATTATCTCAATCAATGGTAATTTCATAATTTTTTTAAAGTTCATCAGCAATGATATATGTTCATTAAATTGCTTCGAACTTCCTCAATTGACTTCCAATTTGAGTGATTTAAGATGCATTAGAAGGCTAACTCAAAACTGAACATTGAATATAAATTCAATCAAAATTCTTTTTATATTATATATATATATATATATTCTTAATCCAATCTAGTCAAATTTCATCAATTTAAACTAACCTAGCCAAAAGGGTTGGGTCTCACATTGCTCCTGCTTTCTTTTGCACTAAATTCACTGCAATCCATAAAATCTCACTGCAATCCATAAAATCTCTCAGCCACCGATGCAAGCAACCCAGCAAAAGAACTAGGCAACATGCTAGCTAGTATGTAACGGCATTCCAGTGGAACCATAGCATGGGATTTATTGCCTCTAGGCCCCTCATCTAGGGGCCATGGTCCTATGCAACGATTATGATAACAATCACTGTAGACTCCAACTTGCATTATACTTTTATGCTTCGCTTTAGCTTTACTTTTGAGGCATTAGTCCAAATAGAAAATCTAACAATAAGAAACACCAATACCTATCCCACTCCCAAATCACTTTCTATGTGAAATGCTTGCTGCAAATAAACTGGTGCAAAAAATATATATTAGGTGCCTCAATCCTAACCAAATGTTCTAATGACTTGTACCATCTTGTACTACCTAGAGTTTGCTTATCATAACACAGCACCTTACCCAAAAAGAAAGGGCTAACCAAAATATTATTTGGACATCTAAAAAGAAAAGACTAGCCAAGAAGATATTATTTAAGCTTCCTAATTCTATACAAGTACCTAAGATCTTTTCAATACATAACTAATATGAGACTAAACACTAGCCAATATGAACTCTCACATGCTCTCCCCGTTTAAGTCCTAAGAGCCCATGTTTAAAACTACAACCAATCCAATTGAATCCAATCGCAAATACATAGAGCCTATTTCCATTATTCTTTCATTTGTATGGACCATATTGATCAGGAGGGTTACCAGCACTGCATTTTTTTCCTCTTTAATTTATGTCAAACAAATAGATTTTTTTTTTCCAATATAGAAGCTTGAAAATAGATTACTTTTGTGGCAAAAAAATTAAGTTGTGCACCTCTTATTTATGGGTAGAAGATTTCTAGATGCATTTGTTTATTGTAAAGTCTTAACTTGGAGATAGATTTTGATTAAACGATCATAACTCTAAAAAAATAGAACATTTTGGGTAGAGTTGGCTCAAGATTTCTTATAACGCATCAATTATTCAATGCGGTCATGCATAATCTAAAAATTCGATCAATTCATCATATAACATGCATTACATGTTCTAACTTTCACTGTTATACCACAAACTAGGTATTTACAACCATATGTCCTATTTTTTAAAGTTAGGCTTGCCTATATTATATGAAACTAAGTATGTAACGATTTAAGAACTCTTTCAAAAATTCTAATTGAAAGATGTTATTTAGGATTATTGGCCCTATATAGGTACCTAAGATTTATTTGGTGCATAATTGATTTCAGATTAAATGCACACCAACAAAAAATTACATATTTCTCAGCTTGGCAAGTGTCCCACCAGACTATGAGTGTTTATCCAAAGCTAATCATATCTAATTACAAATGCCACATTTAATGCCTTATAGTCTAGTCCATATGAGTACAGGTCAGATCCACTCTGATATCATTTACAATAGCCTAGGACTCCATCCAAAAGATTAGCCTGTTTGCAGTATCTCCTAGTCTACATAGGTTTAAGACTAAATCTGCTTCAATACCAAAAGGTAGTATTTAAATTTTTTAATCCTATAAAAGCATCCAAGGGTTAAGAATCTAAATTCAATAAAATTTAATCTTAAACACAACGAGCCTCTCTTGCTTGTTTAAGGCCGACTCTTTTGCCAAGGAAAAGGTTTGCTCTATTAACATTTGCAAGAGTTCATGAAAAAGTTAAGTAAAAGGTATTATTTAAATTTGGTGTTTCTCTAAAAAATGAAAGTTTTATGTAATGTCTAATTTGTTAAAATCTAATGTTTGTTCTTGTTAATTTCTAAGTGTTACATTTTATTTTTTGGTTTAGTATATGTTGGGCTCATATATAGTTGAACTTATGTTATTATGGTAGTTTTATGTTTTGATGTATAAACTTATGCAAGGTGTGGTAGCCTCACATGTAAAAGGGGCATTATGTTTAAAATATTGTAGAACTAGAATTTGAGGAGTTAGATGGATAAACTCTAGATCTATTTTTTGGTTGAATGAAAATCCTCTTTCTCTCTCTCTTTCTTTCTCTCTCTTGTAATCTCAATCGGAAGGAATCGATTCAGCATCAAGAATCCATTCCTAACGAAGGTGGAAAATAATCCCATCTGAAATTGGTATCAAAGCCAGAGGTGCTTGGGATGAAGGGGAGAAGAAAAGGCCAGAGAAGATGACTGTGGCTCTTCAGATCTAAAAGAAAAAAAAAAAGGGAAAGAAAGAAAGAAAGAAAAAGAAAAGTGCAAAGCTTAGAAATCGGCATGACAGAAAAGCAGTCAATATCTTCTTTTCACCCCTATCCGCGCCACTCTGTGCTAGATTTGAACGAAAAAAATTGCATTTTCGTCTGGAAGAGGCCTTCTGTTCTACTTGGGAAAGGGCACTTGGAGACGTGAGATTTGAACGGAACTTGTATGGGAGAAGAGATAATGGAGCATTGACTTTTGAAATTTCTGGTGGTATTTGTCCCTTAAAAAAAAAAGTAGGGAAGGAAAGAAGGCAAAGCTACTGGTTTGGTACATAGCAGACGGAGCTAACGAACAAGGTAGCACTATTCTAAAATATTTTCATGGCAAGCTTAAGTAATATAGGAATGAGCATCAATCAGCCTTTTATTCCTATCTTTGATGGAGAAAATTATGATTATTGAAGCATCAAAACGAAGACCCTTTTCATTTCACAAGAAATTTGGGATTTAGCAGAGAATGGGTATGAAGAGCCATCTGCTCCAACCAACCAACAAAAGGAGCAATTGAAGGACTATAAAAAGAAGGATGCCAAAGCTCTGTTCTTCATCTAACAAGCTGTGTCCGATAAGATTTTTTCAAGAATCATTAGAGCCACTAAATCAAAGGAGGCATAGGACATCTTGCAAGAGAAATTTCAAGGAAATACCAAGGTGAGAGCTATTAAACTTCAAACTCTAAGAAGAGAGTTAGATAATTTGAGAATGCAAGAAAATGAGAAATTAAAGGATTACTTCTCCAAAATCATGGAGATTGTTAATCAAATGAAAAGCTATGGTGAAACTATCACTAAGCAAAGAATATGTAAAAAAATTTTGGCTAGTTTGCCTCCAAACTTTGATACAATAGTTACAATTGTTGAAGAATCTAAAGATCTTTCTATGTTAAGTATTCATGAGTTGACGGGATCTCATGAGGCTCATGAGCAAAGGTTATTTAGGCATAAAGAATCATCAATTGAAAGTGTCTTTCAATCTAAACTCAAAGTGTTTGACAAAAGTTCTCAAAGAGAATCATCTAGTCATGCACAAGTTAAAAGAGAGTCATTTAGAGGTGGAAATCAAAGTAGAGGAGGAGGAAGAAATATGAGAGGAAAAGGTAGAGGAAGGCAAAGAAATAGCCTTCCAAGAAGACAAAATGATGAGAGCACTCAGCAAAGGTGTAATATATGTAAAAAGTCTTCTCATGTTGTAAAAGATTGTTGGTTTAAGGGGAAACCCCAATGTTATAATTGTAAAAAATTTGGCCATGTTCAAAAAGATTGTAGGTACCAAGCAAGTGAGCAAGCACACTTCTCCGAAGAAAATGAAGGTGAGCAAAGCACATTCTATGCATGTCAAACTGCGAAGGAGTAAAGGAATGATGTATGGTATCTTGATAGTGGATGCAACAACCACATGACCGGTGACAAATTCATTCTTGTGGATATTGATAGTTCTTCAATCTCACAAGTAAAAATGGGAAATGGTATACTAGTCCATGATGCAGAACATTGATGAGACATAAATGTAATGAAATAATATCATATATATATATATATATTTTATGAGATGACTAATTACCCAGAAAGATAAAAAAACTAGTTAAGCTATACCATCTATGTGAAGTGGATGCTTATGAATCGTATGTTTTTCCACAAGGTAATGAATAGCAGTTGCCGTCTCTCCTTGGCCATCTATGAATTAATTAATATTTCAATCTTTAAAGTCTCCTTTCTATCAACGTGAAGTGGAAAGTGAATCCCATGTTTCCGCGAGGTGATAAGAACGGATGGCTTCTCTCCTCTGCTGTCCCTGAACCAACCTGTGTCATTCATTTAAAAAGGGCAACGGAGTCATAACATTCTACCCATCGGAGCTTGCTGCTCTCTCTTCCTCTGAAACACCAAACTCTCCTCCCTCCATCATTCCTCCTCCAATGAAGATTGTCAGGCTCCTGATCTCTGCCCAGGACTTCATCCTGCCAACGAGAGCAGCAAAGCTTCTCTGCATGAACCTCTTCCAATTTCTTGCCGTCAAAAAGGTCCTGTCTTTCTTTCTTCCTCAACCCCATCCACCATCCATCCTCCTTGCTTGCAATCAAAGATCTTTGTTTCATTTGGAGGTCGTTCCATACCACCCATACCTAAATGATTTAGCCCTGGAAAGGATGTTATATCGTGTGGGGCACCTCTGCTTGACTTTCCCAGTTCCAGGCTTCTAGATTTTGGAGGTCGATTCGGTCAAAAGATGGACCATCAACTGGATGGTGGTCGCCGAATGGAAAGCTTGGTGCTGGAGGTTGGATATTTGATGTTGTCGTAAGGACGACTCATGAAGGTCGCGAGGGATTGGGAGCTTTGGTAGTGGATCTCGCGCACTGTTAATTAGCAAGCGCTGAAGCTTGGGCCCAAGCATGGATGGTCTCTCATGTTCCTGAGAACGAGCCTGTCTATGTTGATGCAAGTACAAGAGATGCACAAAATATTGAAGCAAACAGCTGTCTAAAGGATCCAAAGGATGTTGTTTGGTCTTGTTTTTGTATGCTGTAGACTTACGATCCTTTCTTTCCAATGAAAAATATATGTAAAAATACTTCTCTTATTTCATGATATTGACTTGCTTTTCATGTCCCTTGCCTTAATCTTCTCTCTCTCTCTCTTTTGTTATTGTTAGCTTTGAGCATGTTGGCATTTTAAGTTGAGTTGAAGATTTTCCTTTTCATTCTTTGAGAAGATTTTTTATTCTTTTAATCACGTTCAATGATGTCCTCAGTAATAGCTATAGAAGATATATCGATTGTATTCGATCTCAACCGTAACAGACCATGACTGATCGAGCGCATGCTAAACCACTCATCCTTGATGATCAGCGGACCATACTGATCTATGGATCCCTCAACCTATAATGCAATAGCTTGTACTCAACCAAATATCATGATCAGAGAGAAAAACTTCAAAAATCTAGCTTCTTTTATTGCATCACTTGTGATTTTACTCCTAATATTCTACAACGAGCTGATTTGTATCCTGAAAATCATCTCTTTTTGTGTCAAAATAGAATCTTAAAAATAACCCAAGAAAACTGAACATTCCGGGTAGACTTGACTCAGGAGTTGTCATAATGCATTTATTATTGAAGGCTATCATACATAATCCGAAAAATTGATCAATTCTTCATATACCATGTATGATGTGTCCTAGGGAAAAATATAAATATCAATTCTTCATATTTTAAATCCAGCTCATGCAAAGCTTTTGAGTTTTAAGGGCAAGAGAGTTGAAAAATATAATAGAAAGGGAAAGAGAACCAGGCCAACACCCCAGAAATATAGGGTAGTGCAAAAAGGGCAAGTAGGCAACCACGGCCTAAGCCCAAGCCTAGCCCAATAAAAATTTGTTAGGACTCAGACTTTGTCCAAATTCTAAATATATATATAATTTATGCAAATATTAATCAAAAGGTGAGCTGGTGTTGCACGTCACATGACTTCAAGTTCCACCTTCTCTTCTCTAGTAAGTGTATAAAAAATATATATTATATTTATGTAAACTTATATGTCTTTACATATAAAATATATGTTTATATATAAAAAGGGATAAATTTTGGGCTTGGGCCTAATTTTTTTTAGCACTAGTCCAGATCGAAATTTGAACGGGCTTGAAAATATAGGCTCGATCCAGCTCCATAAGTCCAAAAAAAATTAGACTTGAGCCTTTTATTTTTTGGGTCAACTCGCAAGTCGCCTAGCCCATGCCCACCTCTAATTCTCTCTCTTTTTTTTTTTTTTTTCGTTTTTCATGAATAGAATACTTGTTATCACAACCATCCCTCTAGTTCCTCGTTAATACATGGCCCATCTCAAACAATTGAGTTCAATATTCATTATGTTAGTCTCACTTAAAATGCAAGTGTTGAATTTTTGGAACAGAGTCAACCATCCTAATCCAACGGCTTTTTGCGCAATAATTCATTGGTAACGTATGGAGTCTGGTCAAAAAAGCCATTCCGTTTCAACAAACAGTGGAGAAGCGATAAGAATGCATTGAAATACTTTTGTTCTTCTTGCAGTCATCATCTAACTGAAATCCGTCGTTAGGTTCCAATTCACGTTCCTCTCGCAGCACCAATATGTGCCCAAATCATGAAGTTTTCATGAGGTGCGCAGGACGCATGACAGCTCTCCTTCGTCGTCTTTGAATAAACCAAGCAAAATATTTATAGATGCCATTGAATTAAATTTGGTTTAATTTTTGAAGTTTGATAACATAGATTAAATGCCTACTCTCACAAGGTCGATAACCGTGGCTTATCTTCTCTGACATCTGTTTCAAAATTAGCTTCAGCTGCAATCAATACAGAGATGTCATGAATGCAAAGAGGGTACGTGAATTCCGCCGTTCTTTTAAAAGGGCAACAGAGTTGCGACCACCGTCCTATCCTCAAAAATACTATACTCCCTGCTCCTCCCTCTCCTTCCTCTCCCTCTTTCTGATCTCCTCTTTGATCCCGACTTGAGGTATGTTTGCATGAAGTCCTTGAACACCATATGGTCTCGCTAAAAGGTTAGCATCCATGGGACGGGCGAGAAGAGCAAAGAGTCCTGCATTAGCTTTGCCCAATTTGTCGCCATTAAAAAGGTGTTACCTTTCTTTCTTCCTCGCCCTCAGCCACTGTTAATCTACTCAAAGAGGTTCGTTTGTTCCATACCACCCATACCTAAATGACTCGGCCTCAGTGCCCTCACTTGGCTTCTTCGAGCCTAAGTTTCTGAGGGAAGCATGTGGATCGGAAGATGGATGATAGTGAAGCTGGTATGAGACCCGATTGGAGAGCCGGTGCTTAATGGAGTCACGTCCCTTGCTTGAGATCATAATGAGGATGGGTGATCAGCCGGCACTGGGATTAAATTGTTATTGATGCATAATATGAAGAAAATTGCAGTATAACTGATCATTAGGAGAGAAGAAGATGGGCATGTCCAAAGACTTTATAGATTGAAAGGAGAGATTATTTGTTTTATACGTATTGTAGTTTGATAAAAAAACATCAATTAAATGAAGGAAGACTGACTTCACATTGATGCCATTGGCTTGCTTTTAATTTCATGTTGTTTGCCTTGGATACATGGATTCAACTTCGTTGTTGCTGGCTACATGTGGGTATTGTTAATTATTTTTCTAGTTAACTTTTGTGATGTCTAATTAACACTAAAAAGTTATCATTTTGTTTGCAACACCCTAGATCTAGAATAGATCTAAAGCGCCCATAGCACACTGAGAAATAAATCTCCAACATACAAGACAAGCAATTTTACATAATTAATAGACTCTTGTTTATATCTTGGTCTTTGAAAAAATAATAAAAGTTTTATAAGCCTTCACTCTGTAAGTAACACATAGCAGAAATTAGTAGATCAAGCAAGTGAAGATTTGTAATAGCATATTATTAATTAAAAATTAAAAAACTTTAGTTCATAGCTTAACATATCATCAATATACTAATATTTATAAATTTCAAGGTATCTTTAACTAGTACATAAAATTTTTCATGTAATATCTTTCTTGTTATCATATTCAAAATTTACATGCCATTTTATTCATGTCATCAGAATTTTGTGTTATTAGTGATTCATATTATTAGAAGTTTATACTCTATGGTCACAGACTATAGTCACATGTTTCACTGTGATAGGGCCAAAGCACCATAATTAATCCTATGGATGAGGGCTAGAACACCATATTTAATCCTATAGATGGGGTTGTATCCTTTATATATCTCTTTTATGGAGGTGGGTTTTGGTGTTAGAACATGATATCAGAATATAATATGGTTCTAAAAGTAGTCTTTGGCACATCTTTCTTCTTTATTTTCAACTGATGATACCCAGATCTGAGGTCAATCTTTGAAAACACTGCTGCCCCCTGAAGCTGATCAAATAGATCATCTATCCTTGGCAATGGATAATTATTTCTAATGGTTACTTTGTTAAGCTGTCTATAATCTATACACAATCTCAAGGTACCATCCTTCTTCTTTACAAACAACACTGGTGCACCCCAAGAAAAAACACTGGGTCTAATAAACCCCTTAGTAAGCAATTCTTGAAGTTGGACTTTTAATTCTTTTAACTCTGCTAGAGCCGTTCTATAAGGTGCCTTGGCTATAGGTCTAGCATCTGAGATTAGATCTATACTGAACTCCATCTCTCTATCTAGTGGTAACCCGGGTAATTCCTCAGAAAATACATCTGGGAATTCACATGCTACTGGGATATTCACCAACTCTAGGCTATTACCCTCTACATTCACCACACATGCTAGAAAGGCCTCGTACCCCTTTCTCAGCATTCTACCAGCTATCAAAGCTGAAATTATACATGAGGGTAACACTCTTCTCTCAACTATAAAACGGGCCTTCTTACCATCTGAGGCATGAAACACTACTTCCTTCTTTGAACAATCTACCTTGGCCCCATTCACGGATAGCCAATCCATCCCCAGAATAGCATCAAACTCTTTTAGCTCTAATGGGATCAAATCTGCTGCCAGGTCTTGATCCTCTACTGAAATAGCACAGTTTCTATACACTTGGTCTGCAATGAAGGGTTTCCCTACTGGCATAGATACTACTAGCTGGCTATCCAACTTATTTACTTCTTTATTTAGATGCTTAGTGAAATCTACTGATATGAATGAGTGTGTGGATCCAGAGTCAATTAAAACATAAGCATTATGATCACAGATGGATAGCATACCTGTCACCACATCTGGGATGACCTGAGCTTCCTGTCTGGTCATCGCAAAGACTCTAGCTTCAGCCCTTGGAGCACTAGGGATTGATCCCTGCCGACTGGCACTGGATCCCAACTGACTGGTTGGAGCTAGTACATTACTATCTCCTCTTCTGACTAACTGAGACTGCCCCCTAAGTGCAACTGATCCCTGAGGGTAGTCACTACTCTGTACTCTCCTAGGGCAATCCCTCTTCATGTGATCCATCTGGCCACAGATATAACATCCCCTGAGGCCCTTTCTACACTCCCCAGAATGCATCTTCCCATAGATACTACACTGAGGAACAGTTCTCTCACTTCCAAAAGAACGGTTCTGATCCACTCTCTCCCATGCTATTCTGCTACCCCCAGCCTGAGACACTCCTTCCTGAATTGGTTTCCTCTGGACTGGGCTGGACACTGACATAGATACTGATCCCCTTCCAAATTCTACAGGAGCTCTATAGTTGAAACTAAATTGTCTTACCCTTTGGGGTTTCTTAAACTGCTGAGTTCCTCCTGCACCTGAAGAAAAATTGGGTGCACTCCTTTTTGACCTCTCTAGTCTTCTACTGAGGAACTCTTTCTCTATCTCTTCTGCCTTAAGTGCCCCTTGTACAGCTCTAAATAATTACCATAACAATGCATACTGGTCTTAGCCTTTATCTAGAGATTCAGCCTATCTTGAAATAATCTGCTCTTTTCCCTTTCATCCACTACTAGAGCTTCAACAAAATGGGATAATTCAATAAAAGTAGCTTCATACTCAGCTACTGACATTTTTCCCTGGGTCAGGTTTACGAATTCCCTCCTCTTCTAATCCCTATACACCTCTGAATAGTATTGCTGATAAAATTTCTTTTTAAAGTCCTCCCAGGTTATTTCTATCCCTTGTGGCTGCCTACTACTGATAGACTTCCACCAGTTCTGGGACCTGCCCTCTAACAGAAAGGTTGCAATGCTCAACCTTTGCTCCTCAGAGCATTTCATCACCTCAAAGACCCTCTCTGTTTTCTGAAGCCATGCATCAGCCTGAATGAGGTCAGTAGTCCCCTGGAACTCTAGAGCCCCCAACTTCCTAGCTCTCTCTACATCTCTTTCTGCCTCAAGATTTCTAGACTGTAAACTGGAACTAGAGGCCACTGCCGCCATGACTGCCTGGGTAATCATCCTCACTAAATCCGGCACACTCTGCCTTGGGGTCTGTGCTGAAGATGGTCCCACTGGCACTGGAGTAGTAGACAGTGAAGGAGACTCATGCAGATGCTCTGGAGGTATACCCACCCCTGCATCATCAGATGGTGGATCACTAGAAGATACTCTACTGGGTTGGACTCCCTTGCTCACTCATCTGGGTCTACCCCTACCTCTACCTCTCCCTGAGGACTGCTCTCCTTCTTTGCTTGTCCTTGTATTAACCATCCTACAAGACACAATTCATTTGATCAGATTCATCATTCAACTACACTCAACTATGCTAGACTCATGCTTATGCCCTTAAGACCTAATGACTGCTCTGATACCAAAACCTTTGTCGGGACCTCTCCCCGACACATGCCAACTTATAGAAATTTGGCTAGAGTTCTACTAGTCTTATGGTATAGACCATAAGGCACAAGTGAACCCTATCAAATTCCCATAAGTTACATGCCTAACATACATAATCCTGTCAATAACATTTAACCTGCTCAGTTTAATCACATATGTCATCAAACAACAACAGCTAATTTACTTGATCCTGCTCAGTTTTAAAACATCTTATACATACACATCACTATTCATCTCCAGGCCAAGTCTGATATTTACATCATATAAGTACAACTTCACAGATATAAATATACATATATCATCATCTCAATCACCACTCTTAACATACAAAAGTACCTTACAATCCCCTTTACATCCATCAACTCCTTCTTTGAACACTAATAACACATACAAAAAATTTCGGTACTGAAACTAAGATGCTAAGCCCACCTGCTTAGTGTTTGATTATTTTAAACTCAGCTACTAGCCCCAAAGAATTTCTAACACTGATCTGAATTAAAAATGTGAACACAAGAGGAGTGAGACCTAAGTCCCAGTAACTGGATAACCATCTAACTATGAAAAGAAGTTGAGAACCATGTTATAAGCTCATAAGTATATCAGCGCAACATATCGCAATCGATACATAAATTTTTATAAATAAGATAAGTTAACTTATAAGTTAGCTTATGCTTCCAATAATATAATTTAAATAAAGAATTTCCACATTTACAAAATTTCATGATGATGGGTAGGGTCTGCTACCACTAAGGTACATCCTTACAGTCGCCCTCCTGCAGGTGTACTCTCGGTGGGTGAGTGTACTGAGCGCCAAGGATCCCCGCACCACATGGCACCCCTCACATGTGCGGTTCACCCCAGGTGTGAACTTGCCCCTTTTTTCCTGGCCTCCTGGTTGCCCCTCCCTTGGGCTAATATCTCTGAGCCACCTTGGCTCGTATAGTATCCTAGCTCTTTACTGAGCTGTGATTCTCTGCCCCACTGGGCTGCTTGCAATCTGCCCCACTGGGCTGATCTAGCTTGTACTCCCCCCTGGCCTAGGGATCATAGTACGATCGAGTCGCAAGGAGGTGCCGGCTAAATAGTGTGTGAAATGCTCATACTATGGCACAGTCTACAGTGTGATCAGCCCCATAGATGTCCCAATGCTATTTATGCTGTATGTTGTAAAAATACTCAAGTATAAGTTTATAATCTAATATATAATCAGCTATATTTTCTTCAAACATTTCTATTCATGCATGCCCATGCATTACTTTGAAATATAACTCTGAAGGAAAATTTCTATGCTTTACTGAAACATATGTTTTATCCAAGAAATGCTTTTTCATGAAACTCTATACTTTGCTGAAACTCATGCTTTGACTAAAACTCATGTCTTGCTTTAAAACATGCTGTAAATCCATACTTATTCTTTAAACTCATGCCTTGCCTTTAAACATGCTTTACAAATATAATAACATTATAACCGATTTTTTCATTTCCCATATTTGATTTCTGAAGATACTATACTTAGTATAATACACTCATTTTGTAGCAAAATATCACTATACTATTATGAAACATTTCGCAAGATAGATGAGAAACCCACTCACATGTTATTTCTTCCTTTCCACAGTTGCTACCCCTCTTGAAAAGGCTCCTTTACTTGATTTCCTTGACCTATATTACCACATATGAATTTATTTAGGCGACAGACACCTAGGTTTTTCCATGAAACATGCATGCATGCCCCTTAAATGCATACCAAAATTCTCTACCTTTTCCTCTTATCATTCAGTTTCATAACTACATGGATTCATCTCCCTTACATGGTATCATGCTATCTCTTAAGCTGGACATGAAAATGATATAAGAAAAAGGTTTCATTCTACACATCACATATTTCCCTCTATCAAGCATAAATCCTCATCATTTTCATAACATGAAATCCTCTCTTATTTCTTTTCCTTTTCTCTCTAACACATGATTTAATCATTTATCTAAAACTTATAAGGTTTAGGAATTACCTTAAGGGTGACAAGAAGAGAAGACACCAAGCTTTCTCCCTTTCTCTTCCTCCTTTCTTCTTCTTCTTCTTCCTTTCTTTTTCTTTTTCTTCTTTCTTTCTTCTTCCCCATGGTTGAAATTTTCTCTCCTCTTCCACTGCCCTCTTCTCCCTCACTCTTGATTTTTCTTACTATGGATGAAGGAGAGGATTAAGGGGGTTTTTAAATGCCTTGGCAAATCCCCAATTTGCCCTCAAATAAATCCTCAAAATGCCCTTTTAAAGTCCATATGGCGTGCCTCTTCACCATGCATTTTTACCCCTCTCCACTTATGAAAAAGCCCTCAACAAATTCCCTCTTTACCCTTGGAAAAATTTGCGAATGACGGCGGCATCATTTTTTTCACTTTACCCTTAATCAAATATTCAAATGACTTTGGTATCCTTTCCCTTTATACCCCTCACCAATTGTTCAAATGACATTGATAAAATTTCAAAAGTACCCCTTCATTCATGATAAATTTTATGCTTCAAGATTAGGATACTGCTTTGAGATTCGGGATGTTACATGCTCGCCCCGTTTAAGTCCTAAGAACCCATGTTCAAATCTACAATTTATCCAATGGAATCTAATCACAAATATATAGAGCCTATTTCCATTATTCTTTAATTTGTATGAACATATTGATCAGGAGGGTTACCAGCACTACATCTTTTTCCTATTTAATTTATGTCCAACAAATTATTTTTTTTTTTTTCAATATAGAAGCTTGAAAATAGATTACTTTTGTTGCAAAAAAATTAAGTTGTGCACCTCTTATTTATGGGTAGAAGAATTCTAGATGCATTTGTTTATTATAAAGTCTTAACATGGAGATAGATTTTGATTAAATGATCATAAAGCTAAGAAAATAGAACATTTTGGGTAGAGTTGGCTCAACATTTCTTATAACGCATCAATTATTCAAGGTGATCATGCATAATCTAAAAATTTGATCAATTCTTCATATAATATGCATTACATGTTCTAACTATCAGAAAAGAAAACCATCCATTGAATTCCTGTTATACCGTAAACTAGGTATTTACAACCATATGTCCTATTTTTTAAAGTTAGGCTTGCTTATATTATATGAAACTAAATATGTAATGATTTAAGAACTCTTTCAAAAATTGTAATTTAAAGATGTTATTTAGGTTTATTGGCCCTATATAGGTATCTAAGATTTATTTGGTGCATAATCGATTTGAGATTAAATGCACACCAACAAAAAATTACATATTTCTCAGCTTGGTAAGCATCCCACCAGGCTGAGTGTTAATCCAAAGCTAATCATATCTAATTACAAATACCACGTTTAGTGCCTTAATAGTCCAGTCCATATGAGTGCAGGTTAGATCCACTCTGATATCATTTACAGTAGTTTGGGACTCCATCCAAAAAGTTAGCCCATTTACAGTATCTCCTAGTCTACATCGATTTTAGACTAAATCTGCTTCAAAACCAAAAGGTAGTATTTAAATTTTTTAATCTCATATAAGCATCCAAGGGTTAAGAATCTAAATTCAATAAAATTTAATCTTAAACACAATGAGCCTCTCTTGCTTGTTTAAGGCCGACTCTTTTGCCAAGGAAAAGGTTTGCTCTAATAACATTTTCAAACTTTGGGCGAGTTTTCAAATCTTTTTGCAGAGTAGTAGTTAGAGTAATTGGAGTTTTTAAATCCTTATGCCATGGTTTAATAAGTTGCGTTTTCTTGTACATAAGTTTTTAGAGTAATAAGTTGTACTTACTTAAGCGCTACCACTTAATTCTTATCATGTTTATAGATGTCCTACCAATAGAATCTGTCTCCAAAATAGAAGCCTACAAGGGTACCGTTCAACAAAATATTTGGTCTTTAACTGAACTAAAGCTTGACTCATTATGCGATTTGGGTTGAGTCAACCCATTTATAACTCAACAAAACCAAAGGCGTTTCGCAGACTTCAATATAATGCTTCATGGTTCTTATCTAAAAAATCATTCATTTTCCATTTAGTGGAAATTACAGCACTAAAAAGTACTTATTATCGCAACCATTCCTCAAGTTCTTGTTAACTGAGCCTGGTGTACATGCCAAACAATTGAGATCAATGTTCCTTTGAGTTAGTCTCAGTATAAATGCGAGTGCTGAGCACTTCGAACAGACTCAACCATCCATCAAATATACTCCAATGGGAAGGAGTTATCGTAATCCCAACGGCTACTTTGCCCAATAATTCATCGGTAACGTATACAGGCTGTTCGTAAGAAATATTTTGATCTCCATCAATGCGAAGATGACATGCGATTCTCATGCTTTCACAAAGCATAGCTGGCATATGACGTCTCTTCCTTGTCATTTCTGAACCAGCCGTTGCGGATGGCTTCATTTCAGTTTTTAAAGTTCACCAACTATTAACACCAAGAGGGTACGTGGCCAAACTCTATTCTTGATAACTGCACCCTATCATGAATGGTTGAATCCAAGAAATGTTTATTACAAATGTAATGCACTTCGTTCTTGCTGTTCTTGCTTTTAAAGTTTAAAAGTTGCCATTAGCATGAAGAGGATATATACGAGTCCCATGTTTCACCAGATAATGATGAGGATACGTCACCTCTCTTTTTTCCTTCTCCAAACCAATCGAGAATTATATATATATATGTAGACACATTTAATTCACTTTATTTCAGTCTTTAAGTTTACATACTATCTATGTGAAGTGGATGCTTATGAATCGTATGTTTTTCCACAAGGTAATGAATAGCAGTTGCCGTCTCTCCTTGGCCATCTATGAATTAATTAATATTTCAATCTTTAAAGTCTCCTTTCTATCAACGTGAAGTGGAAAGTGAATCCCATGTTTCCGCGAGGTGATAAGAACGGATGGCTTCTCTCCTCTGCTGTCCCTGAACCAACCTGTGTCATTCATTTAAAAAGGGCAACGGAGTCATAACATTCTACCCATCGGAGCCTGCTGCTCTCTCTTCCTCTGAAACACCAAACTCTCCTCCCTCCATCATTCCTCCTCCAATGAAGATTGTCAGGCTCCTGATCTCTGCCCAGGACTTCATCCTGCCAACGAGAGCAGCAAAGCTTCTCTGCATGAACCTCTTCCAATTTCTTGCCGTCAAAAAGGTCCTGTCTTTCTTTCTTCCTCAACCCCATCCACCATCCATCCTCCTTGCTTGCAATCAAAGATCTTTGTTTCATTTGGAGGTCGTTCCATACCACCCATACCTAAATGATTTAGCCCCGGAAAGGATGTTATATCGTGTGGGGCACCTCTGCTTGACTTTCCCAGTTCCAGGCTTCTAGATTTTGGAGGTCGATTCGGTCAAAAGATGGACCATCAACTGGATGGTGGTCGCCGAATGGAAAGCTTGGTGCTGGAGGTTGGATATTTGATGTTGTCGTAAGGACGACTCATGAAGGTCGCGAGGGATTGGGAGCTTTGGTAGTGGATCTCGCGCACTGTTAATTAGCAAGCGCTGAAGCTTGGGCCCAAGCATGGATGGTCTCTCATGTTCCTGAGAACGAGCCTGTCTATGTTGATGCAAGTACAAGAGATGCACAAAATATTGAAGCAAACAGCTGTCTAAAGGATCCAAAGGATGTTGTTTGGTCTTGTTTTTGTATGCTGTAGACTTACGATCCTTTCTTTCCAATGAAAAATATATGTAAAAATACTTCTCTTATTTCATGATATTGACTTGCTTTTCATGTCCCTTGCCTTAATCTTCTCTCTCTCTCTCTTTTGTTATTGTTAGCTTTGAGCATGTTGGCATTTTAAGTTGAGTTGAAGATTTTCCTTTTCATTCTTTGAGAAGATTTTTTATTCTTTTAATCATGTTCAATGATGTCCTCAGTAATAGCTATAGAAGATATATCGATTGTATTCGATCTCAACCGTAACAGACCATGACTGATCGAGCGCATGCTAAACCACTCATCCTTGATGATCAGTGGACCATACTGATCTATGGATCCCTCAACCTATAATGCAATAGCTTGTACTCAACCAAATATCATGATCAGAGAGAAAAACTTCAAAAATCTAGCTTCTTTTATTGCATCACTTGTGATTTTACTCCTAATATTCTACAACGAGCTGATTTGTATCCTGAAAATCATCTTTTTTTGTGTCAAAATAGAATCTTAAAAATAACCCAAGAAAACTGAACATTCCGGGTAGACTTGACTCAGGAGTTGTCATAATGCATTTATTATTCAAGGCTATCATACATAATCCAAAAAATTGATCAATTCTTCATATACCATGTATGATGTGTCCTAGGGAAAAATATAAATATCAATTCTTCATATTTTAAATCCAGCTCATGCAAAGCTTTTGAGTTTTAAGGGCAAGAGAGTTGAAAAATATAATAGAAAGGGAAAGAGAACCAGGCCAACACCCAAGAAATATAGGGCGATGCAAAAAGGGCAAGTAGGCAACCACAGCCTAAGCCCAAGCCTAGCCCAATAAAAATTTGTTAGGAATCAGACTTAGTCCAAATTCTAAATATATAAATAATTTATGCAAATATTAATCAAAAGGTGAGCTGGTGTTGCACGTCATATGACTTCAAGTTCCACCTTCTCTTCTCTAGTAAGTATATAAAAAATATATATTATATTTATGTAAAATTATATGTCTTTACATATAAAATATATATTTATATATAAAAAGGGATAAATTTTGGGCTTGGGCCTAATTTCTTTTAGCACTAGTCCAGATCAAAATTTGAACGGGCTTGAAAATATAGGCTCGATCCAGCTCCATAAGTCCAAAAAAAATTAGACTTGAGCCTTTTATTTTTTGGGTCAACTCGCAAGTCGCCTAGCCCATGCCCACCTCTAATTCTCTCTCTTTTTTTTTTTTTCGTTTTTCATGAATAGAATACTTGTTATCACAACCATCCCTCTAGTTCCTCGTTAATACATGGCCCATCTCAAACAATTGAGTTCAATATTCATTATGTTAGTCTCACTTAAAATGCTAAGTGTTGAATTTTTGGAACAGAGTCAACCATCCTAATCCAACGGCTTTTTTGCGCAATAATTCATTGGTAACGTATGGAGTCTGGTCAAAAAAGCCATTCCGTTTCAACAAACAATGGAAAAGCGATAAGAATGCATTGAAATACTTTTGTTCTTCTTGCAGTCATCATCTAACTGAAATCCGTCATTAGGTTCCAATTCACGTTCCTCTCGCAGCACCAATATGTGCCCAAATCATGAAGTTTTCATGAGGTGCGGAGGACGCATGACAACTCTCCTTCGTCGTCTTTGAATAAACCAAGCAAAATATTTATAGATGCCATTGAATTAAATTTGGTTTAATTTTTGAAGTTTGATAACATAGATTAAATGCCTACTCTCACAAGGTCCATAACCGTGGCTTATCTTCTCTGACATCTGTTTCAAAATTAGCTTCAACTGCAATCAATACAGAGATGTCATGAATGCAAAGAGGGTACGTGAATTCCGCCGTTCTTTTAAAAGGGCAGCAGAGTTGCGACCACCGTCCTATCCTCAAAAATACTATACTCCCTGCTCCTCCCTCTCCTTCCTCTCCCTCTTTCTGATCTCCTCTTTGATCCCGACTTGAGGTATGTTTGCATGAAGTCCTTGAACACCATATGGTCTCGCCAAAAGGTTAGCATCCATGGGACGAGCGAGAAGAGCAAAGAGTCCTACGTTAGCTTTGCCCAATTTGTCGCCATTAAAAAGGTGTTACCTTTCTTTCTTCCTCACCCTCAGCCACTGTTAATCTACTCAAAGAGGTTCGTTTGTTCCATACCACCCATACCTAAATGACTCGGCCTCAGTGCCCTCACTTGGCTTCTTCGAGCCTAAGTTTCTGAGGGAAGCATGTGGATCGGTGGATGATAGTGAAGCTGGTATGAGACCTGATTGGAGAGCCAGTGCTTAATGGAGTCACGTCTCTTGCTTGAGATGATAATGAGGATGGGTGATCAGCCGGCACTGGGATTAAATTGTTATTGATGCATAATATGAAGAAAATTGCAGTATAACTGATCATTAGGAGAGAAGAAGATGGGCATGTCCAAAGACTTTATAGATTGAAAGGAGAGATTATTTATTTTATACGTATTGTAGTTTGATAAAAAAACATCAATTAAATGAAGGAAGACTGACTTCACATTGATGCCATTGGCTTGCTTTTAATTTCATGTTGTTTGCCTTGGATACATGGATTCAACTTCGTTGTTGTTGGCTACATGTGGGTATTGTTAATTATTTTTCTAGTTAACTTTTGTGATGTCTAATTAACACTAAAAGTTATCACTTTGTTTGTAACGCCCTAGATCGAGAATGGATCTAAAGTGCCCACAGCACACTGAGAAATAAATCTCCAACATACAAGACAAGCAATTTTACATAATTAATAGACTCTTGTTTATATCTTGGTCTCTGAAAAAATAATAAAAGTTTTATAAGCTTTCACTCTGTAAGTAACACATAGCATAAATTAGTAGATCAAGCAAGTGAAGATTTATAATAGCATATTATTAATTAAAAATTAAAAAACTTTAGTTCATAGCTTAACATATCATCGATATACTAATATTTATAAATTTCAAGGTATCTTTAACTAGTACATAAAATTTTTCATGTAATATCTTTCTTGTTATCATATTGAAAATTTACATGCCATTTTATTCATATCATCAGAATTTTGTGTTATTAGTGATTCATATTATTAGAAGTTTATACTCTACGGTCATTACGTACTATAGTCACATGTATCACCGTGATAGGGCCAAAGCACCATAATTAATCCTATGGATGAGGGCTAGAACACCATATTTAATCCTATAGATGGGGTTGTATCCTTCATATATCTCTTTTATGGAGGTGGGTTTTGGTGTTAGAACATGATATCGAGAATATAATATCAAGTCATTGTATAGTGAACTAGAAGCTACTTATTTTCAAAAATAATTCTATATTCATTAATATTTACTTATTTATATCATGAATTTCTCGTAATAACAATAATTCTTTTAGTATTTGTAATAATTAGCTATGCAAAAATAGTTGTACTTGATCCAAATTTGTAACAAAAAATGCTATGCACGAATTTAAACCTTTAATAACTTTTCAAAAATAATTGCAAAATCTCATTATTTCAAAATAACTGATTATAAGAAAGTTTAGCTTGATTATTTCAATTCAAATAATGTCATTCATTAAATTATAAAATAAATTTTTAGCAATCTTACAATATTATAAAAATCCCAATTTCTGATCAAATTACTTATTAAAGTTTGAAATCCATTTTAATAAACATAAATAATTTATAAAATATTCTAATTTATGATTAAGTTACTTACCAAGGTTTAAAATTCTTTTAACAATCATGAATAATTTACAAAATATCTAATTTATGATAAAGCTACTTACCTTTCTACATAAAATTATTAAAAATTAGTCCTTTATTAACGAGCTCAAGGGCTTCATTAATTTTCTTGATCCTTTAACCTCCAACTTCTTTATCCTTCTGAACTATCAATTTATTATTAAAAGATTTCAATTGAGCCCTATTTATAGAGAAATATTTTAGGTTTTCACTCTTCATAGGATTCTAATATCCTAAAACCAATAAACTCCCCAATTCTCGAAGGATAACTTAATTTTTTTTAAAATAAAAGAGATAAATATCTATTAAATATTTAAAAATAGATTTTTGATTCAAAAAACTAACTTTTAGGTCATCCAATATAATTTTAAAATATAAAACTTCAAGATTACAACACCAAAAATCATCATTATCTCAATCAATGGTAATTTAAGTAATTTTTTTAAAGTTCATCAGCAACAATGATATATGTTCATTAAATTGCTTCAAACTTCCCTCAATTGACTTCCAATTTGAGTGATTTAAGATGCATTAGAAGGCTAATTGCTCAAAACTGAACGTCTTGAATATAAATTCAATCAAAATTCTTTTTATATTATATATATATATATATATTCTTAATCCAATCTAGTCAAATTTCATCAATTTAAAAGTAACCTAGCCAAAAGGGTTGGGTCTCACATTGCTCCTCGCTTTTGCACTAAATTCATCGCAATCCATAAAATCTCACTGCAATCCATAAAATCTTCATCAGCCACTGATAGCAAGCAACCCAGCAAAAGAAGCTAGGCAACATGCTAGCTAGTATGTAACGGCATTCCAATGGAACCATAGCATGGGATTTATTGCGCTCTAGGCCTCTCATCCCTAGGGGCCATGGTCCTATGCAATAGCGATTAAATTAACAATCGCACGTAGACTCCAACACGCATTATACCAGCATATGCTTCTCTTGAGCTTTTACTTTTGAGGCATTATTCCAAATAGAAATTTTAACAATAAGAAACACCAAATATATATTTCACTCCCAAATCACTTTCTATGTGAAATACTCATTGCAAATAAAGTAGTGCAAAAAATATGTATTAGGTGCCTCAATCCTAACCAAATGGCCTAGTGACTTGTACCATCTTGTACTACCTAGAGTTTGCTTGTCATAACACAGCACCTTACCCAAAAAGAAATGGCTAACCAAAATATTATTTGGA
>JACVBY030000044.1:0-47145 GCA_017589505.3 Metroxylon sagu
ACCCATCTTCTACGCCCAAACTTTTCCACCAAGGGTAAACTCTAGTTGCATCATGACTGAATGATACTGTGATTGATTGCATAGACTCAGCCAAAGTCTGGTTGGATCATGACTGAACGATACATTGATTGGTCCTTACATTAGTTGCATGGAATCGGCCAAAGTTTCCTTTTCTTCTCCATTGACCGACTTCAGTCTAAATCTAGACAAAACAACAAAAAGTAGGACATCAAGGAGTGGTTAAAAAAAATCTTTCGCCATGTGCAAAGAAAGCGCTGATTTTTCATTGACGGAGGTTTAAGATTCAATTCCACATGCATAGGTCTCACACTGTTACATATCAGAAAATTATTCACAGATCTCTTACCGGCATTTAGATAGGCCGACTTCGTAATACTGAGCTGCAAAACTAACAGATATTCAAAATTAGGATCAATGATTATAAAATGAGAGCAACCTAAATTATATTTACTTATATTAGTGGGCGAACAGACTTGACAATACCAGGCAAGTATAATATATAAGGAGGTAAATTAAAATTGTAGCATGTATATTGGGTGTGACTAAATCGTTCACCAAGTGCAATGATAAACTACATGTCATGATTATTTTCGAGAAAATATCCTCAATAATAATTTATTTGATTAATTGAAATCTATTGGCCATGCAAGGCACTTCCAAAATTTCATCTACAAAGACATGATCAACACCTGTTGATCTACGCATTATGTTTCTTTAAAATATGCAGGGATTTTTTTAAAGAGAAATCTTCATATTATTATAGAAATATCATAAAAAAGAATTGTCCTGCTTGTATAACTAGTCTATTAGTTAGCTAGTGGCAACAAGTTTGTCCATGCGACATTCTTTATCGCAAGAGTGAAGTCTAGGTGGCACTATGGGTGGCCAACTATGAGTTGGCTAGTAGAAGATTTGGCCCCTTTGTGCGAAGACCATTTCAACACAAGGCCTAGATATCTCTATATAACACCGGGAAGGCAAGGACGTTAGAAGAACAAGGAAAAAGGAGGTCACCATGGCTTCAAAATATACCATACCTATGGTGCTACTACTCTCTTTGATCTCTCTCCAACTCATCAAACTCGGCCATGGCAGTGGAGTCCACACCAGCATCCATTGCCTGGAGTTCGAGAGAGAAGCTCTTCTGGGGTTCGCAAGAGGCTTCAACCAAACAAAAGATCCATTCTCCTCATGGGTCGGAAAAAATTGCTGTCGATGGGAAGGTGTGTACTGCGACAACACGACAGGACATGTCACTGGATTAGATGTTTGGGGGTTGTCTAGTGGTAAGATGAATCGATCTTTGCTTGGTCTTAAGCACCTGAATTACTTATCTTTGGGTGGGAATATAAGCATTCCACCATTTATTGATGATTTCAAGGAGTTGAGGTCTCTCGAACTCGAAACGTCAGATTACGGTGGAACTATGCCCCAAAAGCTTGGAAATCTCTCCAGCCTGCAATCTCTTCGTCTTTATGCTTATGATGAACTTATCATAGACAATGCTCACTGGCTTTCTCATCTCACTTCCTTGCAAGAACTTGCAATGTACGGCGTGAGATTTGGTACGGCATCTGGCTGGCTAGATGCACTAAACATGCTTCCTTCCTTGAGTTCTATATACTTCTGTTATTGTGAATTCAATAGCTTTCCGCTCTCCCTTGCACACGTTAACTTCACATCTCTTTTAGATCTTTCTCTTTATGCATGCTCAACCGAATCTAGAATACCCAGCTGGCTGTTTCAGCTATGGAACCTCCAAAATCTCGATCTAAGTTATACCGACTTCCAAGGTCCCATTCCAGCTGCCATTGGGAACCTAACCTCTCTTGAGTCCCTCGGCCTCCGTGGTACTTCTCAGCTTTCAGCTAGGATGCCACAAACCTTGAGCAGTCTCTGCAAGCTAAAGAGCTTGTATTTCTCTGAATCCAGTTTTAATCAAAGGTTAGATGATCTTGGGAGATATTTCTCAGAATGCATCAGAAATAGTTTAAATGAATTAGATTTATATAATGCTTCGCTTAGCGGAAACTTGCCAGCTTGGATAGCAGGCTTCAAGAATCTCACATATCTTGATCTTTCAATGAACTCACTTTCTGGCAACTTGCCAAATTGGATAGCAGACCTCAAGAATCTCACATATTTTGATCTTTCAATGAACTCACTTTCCGGCAACTTAGATTGGATAGCAGGCCTCAAGAATCTCACAAATCTTGATCTTTCAATGAACTCGCTTTCTGGTCCTCTTCCTAAAAGTCTCGGACAACTCTCTTGGCTAGCATATTTGGATCTCTCTCATAACTCTTTGGAGGGTGAACTGACAGAAGAACATTTTGCTAACCTCACAAGGTTGAAGTCCTTTGCAGTAAAGTTCAACTTCTTGGTTCTAAATGTTAGCTCTGACTGGGTCCCTCCCTTTCAACTCGAATATATCGACATGAGCTCTTGTCTAGTGGGCCCAAAATTCCCTTCGTGGCTCCGAACTCAACGGACGTTAGCTGAATTATATTTATCCAATTCTGGAATCTTGGGTTCTATTCCTGAATGGTTGTGGAACCTCACCTCTCTTGAAGTACTAGATCTCTCCCATAATGTCATCAGCAGCACCATTCCACATTTTCCATCAAAGATATTGGGTCTGAATTTGATGAATACTTCATTTCAGGGACCAATTCCTCCTAATATCAGCAAAATATTTCCTAATCTAGAAGCTCTTTTTCTGTCTACAAATAGCATAAATGGTAGCATTCCTTTATCTTTATGTGACTTGGTGAACTTAACAATGCTTGATATTTCAAATAATAATCTATCAGGGAAACTCCCACCTTGTGAGAAGCATTTCCCAAAATACCTAACTTTTCTCTTGTTATCAAACAATAACATCATGGGAGGTATTCCTAGCTGGCTCTGTTCTCCCTTTAGTCTGTATTTCTTACACTTAAGCAACAACAATATGTCTGGAGACTTCCCTTCGTCTTTGCGGAGTTGTGAAGAATTGATTGGCCTTGATCTTGGTGGCAATAGATTCAGTGGTAAAATACCAACTTGGATAGCAGAAAGCCTGCCATATTTGGAACGGCTTCGCTTACGATCAAACATGTTTGTGGGTGAAATTCCAGAAGAGTTGTCTCAGATTAAAAATCTACATGTCATCGATCTCTCACATAATAATTTCTCTGGAGCCATACCAAGGAGATTTGGCAATTTTTCCCTCATGCAGACTCTTGATCCTAAGCGTTGGCTTTCTGTTTCTGGACCAGTTATATACTATGATTATCCGATTTTACTTGAAGGCTACACAGATAAAATGATACTGGACACTGGAGGAAGAGAAGACCTGTATGAAAGGGGACCACTTGCACTGATTACAATTATGGACCTCTCAGAGAACAACTTGTTTGGAAGTATTCCTGAGGAGCTAATTAGTCTTCCTGCATTGATGAGCTTAAACATATCTGGTAATCATCTAACAGGAGAAATATCAAGAAAGATTGGCAATATGCTACAACTGGAATCTCTTGATTTATCAAGGAATAAGCTCTCTGGTGCAATTCCTTCTACATTGACCAACTTAAGCTTTTTGACCTTCTTGAATTTATCCTACAACAATTTATCAGGAAGAATTCCAATTGGTAGACAACTTGACACTATTAATAATCCATCCAGTTACATTGGTAATCCTTTTCTTTGCGGATTACCTCTAACGAAGACATGTGAAGGTGATGGGATGATAGATGGAGTTCCAAAAGATGCAAATGGTGATGGCAATGCCCAGGCTCCAGACACTTCTAGCGAATGTGAGGATGAGATGGTTTGGTTTTACCTTGCAATAGCACCAGGATATGCAGTTGGGTTTTGGACAATCCTTGGCGTGTTACTTCTCATCAAGACTTGGAGGACTGCATATTTTCAATTCATAGATAATTCATATAATAGGATTTCCATGGCCATCCTATTAAGCTTTGAAAGGCTAAAGAGGAGATTTCTTCAAAGATAAAGTTATGACCATTAAGCATTGTTCTGGTATAGTTGAAGATGCAAGGACTACAGTGGTATAACTCACCTTGTTGCTTATGCTACAATTTCTCTTTTGCTATGTTTTGGTAGAATGAAGCTTGAATAGCATAATTTTAATTAATTTGGCAAGTTTAATTATGTTCGAGTGTTATTGTTGTTCATTTTAATGATGACCACATTGGGTAGGTTAATATGTGGCTCGTTATTTATGAAGTTTTTTTTTTAATGTAATCCTTTCTTGTGCTGGTTAATTGAATTTAACTAACCCGTTAGAGGAGGCCAAAAAAAGCATCTCCCTCACCTCAATTGTGGAAGAAGATATGAAGTGAGGTCTTCTATCCCATTTTATTCCAAGAATATTCTTTCATCTTTATCAAGAACACAACATCACACGTATTTGTTTGAAAGTGGCGTTATCCCACTTGGATCCAAAGATCTTGCAAGCTTTTAGCTGGATCTAAACTCAAAGAACTTCTTACCCCAAAATCTACCCTGAATGTGAATTTTTTAAAATTGCAAAGCTGAATTCCATCTAATCTTCCATAGGGATTTTTCTTTAAAAAAAAAGAATAATGGTCCATAAGGAATTAAGTAGTGCAATGCCAACCTACGAAAAGCTATATAGATTTTGTGATTTTTCGTATATTCTTCTCTTACTGCATTTATCTACATTAATAAATTCTAAGGGGTAACTCTCCAATTTACAGTTTAGAAAAGATTTTGTGACTTTTCTATCTTACGATGCTGTGACTGACCAGAAGTTGGCACATAACTCACTAAAAAATAACTATATTTGAAAATTTTGGAGATCAAAGTTATAAGATAGATTAATTAAATATTAAAACTTCTAAGGATCTCAGATAGATTAATCTTTGCTTAGTTTTAGGCACCTAAATTGCTTCGATCCATACAAGAATGATTTTAGGGGATCAACATTCCACTATTCCTTGGATTGTAGACTCTCTCACATGTGCCAGTGAAACCATACCCCAAAGCCTACAATATCTTGGTCTTTCATTTAATTCACTTGCACAATGCTAGCTGAATTTCTCATCTATTTCATTTGAACAAATTGATGAACTCTAAGAGCCCCGTGAAGGCATCTAATTGGCTAGATGCATGGGACACGTTGACGACACATATCTTTTGTTCCTTGATCTTTAAGACATCGGCCCATATCTAGACTAACCAGCTAGTTTCTTAATTTGACAAAACTCCAAAATCTTATTGTATTTTAACTAAATCTCTTTTTCAACACATTTACACTGAATCCCATTACACATGGGTGCAATTTAATAGCACTTAAAATACATGGTAGTTAGTGTAATAGTTCAAACCACATGAGTATAATTTGATAATGCTTAAATCACATGATAGTAATTTGTATTTACCTAATAAATAATGAAATATAAATATTTAGATATAATTAAGTGAAAATAAATGAAAGGAATTCTGGTTGTTAAGTTGAAAAAGAAAATTAATTTTAATAAAAGTTCATTTAATGAATTGGTAAAAATAATGAGAGCAAAGGAAAATAAGACTTAAATCATTAAAATTTATGGATCAAGATAGATCGAAATCTAATCAGATCCATTTTCTATTAACCGAAATTAGATTTGAATGATATATTGGTTGAATCAGGTCAAAAAACATAAGACTTGGACTTAACCTAAAATTTAGATCAAATCTAATTTTTGAAACTAATCAAACCTATAAATCTTTAAATATGAATCAAGCCGATTTTAATAAGATTAAGATCGGGTCAAATCACCGGTCAACCTCCGACCAGACTTACTTGCATTTTGCGGCATCAGCAAGTTTAATATTTTCAAACACAATTAAAAAGATTGTTAAGGATCATTGATCATCGTAATTCGATTAAAAAATTTTATTACTTGTTTTATTTATATTTTGACATTATTTGTAGTTATTCTGATATTGCCGTAACTAGAATATAAGCTTTATTTGAGTGGATATAGTAAAGTTATAGTAAAATTTCTATCTAATTTCAAATAGGACTTCCATGAGATTCCATAATGACGAGTATTTTGTCCTACATTGATGATACTCTTATTAAAACTTAGACACTTATATAAGATTTTGGAGCCAAAATAACACTTTTTAGCTAGCTTTTTTAAATAAGATTTTGAGTTGTTATAAATAAAATTAGCATATACAACTTATGGTTTACATCGATTAGAGGGCACTGCAAATGAGCTCTATTGTAGCTGAATGTGAATGAATATGTTGTCCCATATTGATTATGCACTAGACAAATCTTAAATATTTGCATAGAATTGATGAGTATAAATAACAACTTTTTGGCTAGACTTTTTGAATGAGATCCAAAATTATTAAACTATGAATTTATACATCCTCAATAATAAATGGCATGGCATCCCATATGATCATACCATGAGATTTCTCAATTTTTAGTCACAAATACTTAGTTCTAAGCAAGATGACTTCTGAAAAATAAAATTTTGTAATTTTTTTATTTTATCAATAAAAATCAATCAAAAGGTAAGGCAGCATAGCCCTTCATCGATGAGTTGTTACGTCCAGTATGTTCCCCTTCGATCCCTAACATACTATTTTACCCAAGGGTTGGTAAGCTACCAATTCAGCAATAATAATGGAAGTAGCAAAAATCAGTGGATTCATAATACATTCAGCTCCTTACATAAAAAGAAAAAAAGAAATGATTAATGATACAATCAACTCAATGGATTATTACTTAATTTTTTATCATTTCCTTTTAGGTCAACCTTTTAAACTGTTGTTGAGTCTATGAGCAGCAAAGAGACAACCTAGGGAACTAAAACATCTAAGCTTTATATTCTATCAAATTTTTACTCTTTGCAGCTGCCAATTGAAAATAAGACCAACATCCAGAGATCAGAAGACATCTATTGAGTCAAATTAAAGCACTTGTCTGCATAGTGGTGGTGGACATACTAAAAGGATCAACCTAACATAAGATGGTTTAGCCATCCAAATAAGTCATTTTCGATCAAGCCAGCACCCAGGCAAATGGTGCATCATGGCTTCTAGAGTTGTTTGTAGAATTGCCAATCACCCATTAAGAAGTTCTTGGATCATCATCTACAATGCCTAGACCTCATTTGATATTGCTAGCCGAGAATCAATTCAAATCATATGATGTAATTATTTTTTACAGCATAAACTTCAATAAGGTAGCCCACTTGAAAACTTGATGACAATGAATCAGATTGGTGCAGCCCCCAAGTGATTTTAATCTCTCTTCTTAAAAAGATCCCTCTCTTTAGTTTATTGAAAGATAATCACTTGGCTGCATTTATCAATCAAACTAGAACTAACCAAAAGTTCAGCGATGGCATGGGGAGTTCTTCAATTGTTTCATTAAGGCATCACAATACCAATTTGCTTGCAAGAACAAGTCAGAACGTACATAATGCACACAAGGACAGAACAGAGAGATTCCCAGCCTAATGTGTCTCCGTACATTCAATTACCATATTTCAAATAGCTGTTCATATAATTGAACTTGCCAAAAGCAATGTAACATATTAGGCATAAACTCCATATAAGATAACTAGTAACAGAATTTATTTATATCATACTTCCTTTCGAAAATTGCCTCCCTGAGCCCTATTAAAGGTATGCTATGAAAAATGAGACGCAGAAGCAAAAAATCATGTTTGAGAAGAGATTATCAAATCTGATGAAAATGCCAGGTGAAATTCTCAAGAATATAAACAACATGTCTTTTGAAAAATAAAGTTTTGCATTTTTTTATTTTATCAATAAAAATCAAGCAAAAGGCTGGGCAACGTACAAGAGTTGTTATGTCCAATATGACCCCCCTTGATTCTCAATATACTATTTTATTCAAAAGTGAATAGGCTTCCAATGTAGCAGCAATAATAGAAGTAGCAAAAATCAGTGAATTCATGATAAATTCAGTTCCTTGCATCAAAAAAGAAAAAAAGAAAAAAATGATTAATGATACAATCAACCCAATGATTTATTACTTAATTTTTTTATCATTTCCTTTTAGGTCAACCTTTTAAACTGTTGTTGAGTCCATTAGCAGCAAAGAGACAACCTAGGGAACTAACACATATTATTCTCCTGGATTAAACTTCAATACTAGCATTTATATATTACTTTACAACTTGAAGTGGTAATATTTTATTGCAAATACATTTTACTCTGCTAGAATAAACTTCCATATTGGTTTTTATATATATTACTCTTTTAAGCCAAAAAAATAAAAAAAGAAAAAAATGCATAGCTTTTCATAGCATAAATGTGTGATAACTTGAGTTTAGTTATGTCCTCTGATGTTAGGTTTCAAGCAGAATTCCTTATTCAGCTCTGTGATTTTATATATAGTGATGCTTAGATACACGGGCACACAATGTATGGATAGCATGCAACATAACCAGAAAGCTGGCTAAAAGTCAATAGGCTGAGAAAAAGGGAACAAAAGAGAGAATCTTGAAGATTGGTAGAGGGAATAAATTGTTCAATCTTGAAAAATTTGGGATACCACCAATCAACTTGTGAAACGATTTTTATTTCATGAAAGAAGATGAAACTGGAGCTCTTGCTCAAACTAAATACTTAACAACAAAAAATCTCTTTTAGTAAACTTCCTGTTTAAATCTAGATGTGGTGATTCATCCAAGCTATCATTTTATGTTACATGTCAGCATCATACATCAACTTTTAATGTATGGCAGCTTTTTATCCTAGCAAACCAAATATGCATGAGCATCACTTGCTCTCTTTTTTATTTCCTTAGAATTTTATCGAAACATAGAATATAAGTTAGGTGGCTCTATGGTTATAAAACTCATATTGGACTGACTAGTCCATCAGGTGAACCAGAGTGCTAATCAGTTAGGTTCTTTAATTGGATAAGTAGTATAATTGATCCTGTAAAAATTAGATGAATCAGCCAGTTTTTTAATTGGACCGGTGACTTGGTGCGAACTAGTAGAACTGGAGTAGTTTTTTAATACCTTTAAAATTACTTTTTAATTAATATAATTTAAATATTAGTATTACTTTTGAGGGACTTTTTCATCTTTTAGGTTTAAATGACCTTTTCCTCTTTTGTAATGAAACTAGCTCTTTCATCTCTCACTTTCTCTAATCAACCTAAAGGATTTCAAGGATTATTTTTTTAAGAAATTTGTGATCAATTTTAAGTATCAGAGTAGATATTATATTCTATTATAGTTTAAATAATTTAATTTTAAGAATATAAATTTTAAAGTTACCAAATAAGTTGAATTATACTAAGAAATTATCTTTATACATCATTATGGATTATTTTTTAATTATAATTATATTTTACTTATTTATGTAGTTCGACCATTGTCCTATTAGTTAGACCCTTGAACCATTGACTTGGTTCCTCGATTGGACTGATGTTTGGTCTTGTTTTGATGGCTACATATGGTTCTATTTTGATAAGTTAAATGAAAGAATATTCCTAATTTATATCTAATTTCATATGCATTGTAAGCAGGTAACTTAATTTCAGGTAACTATTAATGTGAAACATAACAACATTGTTTAATAAGGAAAGTTCAAATATTTCACTGTCAACTAAATAAAAACAGAAAGAAAGAAAGAATATGGATTTGTAAAAGGGAAAAAGCATGAAAAAAGAAAATAGTTATGACAGCAAAGCTTCTCATGACATTAAGACACATGAATTACCTAGATACCAAAGGGAAGACGATTCCCTTTTGGATATCTTCATCTGTTATGTATGATGCAAGACTGTTCAACAACATTTAAGTAAGAAGCCCTAAATTTAAATGTATGAAGGAACTATTGCACACTGTAATCATTTCTTCAAGAAACCTCTCAAAGAGAGGGAAAAATCAAAAAATATTGATTAACATGCTCATTCTGTCCATTTTTATATGTTTCTCAAAAGTCCTCATCACCTCTTCATGCCAATATCTTTGCCAGACAGTCAACAGGGCAATGTCAACATGCAAAACTAGTTATTTGCTGGAAAATTTGTCAACCAACAAGACATTCTTCTTGGGACATGGATATGGAATACAAATACGTTATGAATTCCTTAGTAATGGCATGTCTTCAAAAAAAAAAAAAAAAAGAAAAAAATATGGCATATCTGGAATACCACAATAGATAAATAAAATTTAAATGTATGGAGGAAAAACATATATAAGGCGTAAATAGTTATTATAATGACATTGTTCATGCATAATCCAATAACATCAACTTCCACAAACTTCCTTTTTTTTTTTTTTTTGGGGTCATCATTTAGACAATAACTATAAAATCATAATAACAATAGCATCATAGACTCTAAATTTAAATAACCATTATCAAATGGTCCATTTTAATCAAAGAAAGGAAAAGAAAAACTCTTCCCCTTATTGCTGGGGGTATTCACTCCTGAATGTACCCTGCAGTATTTGATGCCAGTTTTTACTTTTACAAATAGTATAGTCAAAACAATTACTAAAACTTATTCCGAGCCATATCAGCAAATATTAGTGTCCAATTTTTATTAGATATAGGCACAACATGCAATTTGAACCACTCAAGCTTCCTAAAACAAGTGCCGAGAAGTTTGATTTCTCATCTTAAGAGTGTCATAAAATGTTCTACTCTTCAGATTTCAGACGGTACCAACCCAGCTGGTGAACAAATCCTGCTAAAACTTTGTATTCCAGCCAAGTCCTACCACTGGACCAACAAAGAACTTTCTGGTTGGATATTCCTCTGCTTTTCCACCCTTGTCATTTTTTACTGGTTTCCCAGATGTGTGCTTGTAATTTGGGGAGTAAAGGTCACCAAAAGAGACTGATTTTCAAATCCTTGATCATCCCTTTTGTTTGCCTTTTTCCTCTATGCTCTCTCTCGAATCTTTATTTTATAAAGTTACTATATCTCATCTCTCACAGTGACTCATCAAGTTGCCTGGGAATTACACTATACCTCACAGATTATTTCTATATCATCTTGCTATTGCCTGAATTGGTTCAACTTTCCCCCGCTACTTCTTAACCTGTCTTTTATTTCTTTTCTTTTTCTTCTCCAATGAAATGATACAGGGATGAAGAGGATGCAAAATAGAGGGAGAGGAGATTGGTGGCAAAAATTATAGGTTGCCACCACTAATAAATTAGGCAACTCTTCAATTGCTCCCAATAACTCCACCCAATTGATAGCTGGCCAGCACTGAAATTAAAGAAATAATTTTGTATCACTAAAATCAATTGATAATGAAAACTTGATGTAGAAATTTAAGTCTTAGTAGGATGAAGCCATTTCGGTTGTCCCATCCCGTCTCAATCATAATACATTTTAAATAGATATCATTTATTATAAAAATATAACTTTTAAAACTTAAATATGTTTAAAAATCAAATAAAATATTAAAGCTTCACAAATAATTTTTTTTAAATAAAAATTTTCAAACAAGTCTAACTTAGTTAGAGATCAAGATGGGATGAAATAGGACGCGTGGCATCTTATTTCTTAAAAAAAATTGGAATGCTTCTGCTCCATAAGATTTAAAACCTTGACGTGATAAAACCTACCTTGGCTTTTTATAATAGGTCTTATATGAATAGGAGAAATTTGCAACTCATATTTTTCAAATTGTTTTATCCTATCTGTACCTAGTTCCCAACAGAATTCATTATTTGGGATGGATTTTAACATATCAGTTCCTCTTTTCAAGCCCAATATCAAAACTGTCCTTTCTTTTAAACAGAGAAAACAATCCCAGCTGTTCAACCAATGATTGGGTTCATTAATCTATATATTAAATGGCAGTTATGACATTAACATTTCTTATGCTACGATAAAACAAACTTCTGGAAAGTGTAACATGTCTCAGCTTTGTTTCTTTGAGATTATAACAATAGAAGTAAAATTATAATCATTATATAATATAAGATGTCAAAGAAGTTATCCATTAGTTGCGGGATTATTTTGTCCAGAATAACCAAATTCAAGTGTTAAATAATGCCTTTTTCTCAGAAAAGGGGACTGTTTTGGAAATGGGTTGCAAAAGAGGGGCTAATATGCTAAAATCCCTTTGACATATTGCAGATTTCAATCCTACCTGCGCCATTTCCCTTTCCAAAGTTTTAATAGAATTTAAGTTAAATCACATATCCAAACATCTCGTCTTGTTCCTTGCATGCAAACTGCCTCCATTGTAGCGTACAACTTTTTTTGTAATGCTTGGTGCCCTAGCAGGGATTCAAACCCAACCCATCTCCCTATTGGATTAGGGCATTTAGCAGCAGACCAGCCAATGTTCAGTACTTTCTATCAAGTTTAGAAGGAACATTCGTGTCACATCTCAAACCCCTCACCCATTACTCATTACTCAGGTTGGGCTTATGACACGGCCGCATAATCCCTAAAGCATAATCTTAGAAAGTATGCGAGGCCTTCAATTCTAAATCACCAATGATATGAGCAAAAATAGCTAAAAGGATTTCATTAATAACTTGTTAATCTAAAATACAGGTCTAAATTAGACAAAAATGCTAGCTACACTCTTAACAAAATTTCTGAATATAAATCCTGAAGCTAGACACCCTGCAGCTCTAAAAAATTATAATAATAATGATGTGAGCTAACAGCTCAGTAAGAAATCTCCTTTCACTCATACTAATATGAATTAAACATGCACACATATTAATTATAAACATAAATAAGAGAAATTAACAAAATATGCTCATGTCAATTGATTCAAATGCTAACCATTAAGTGATATAGATGTATAGATTCAATCAATTAGCATGCTGCCCATAATCATAACTCAAAAGATAGCTCATGCTAGTATAATAATGCTACATATGCCAAATTTTATAGTCCAGAGGTAATGTCATTCCACAATAAGTTCGGATACATGATTTATATCTGTGCCGAATTTCATATTCTTATCTCGTAATAGTCCAAACTTATTATTAGTTATTTCTTATTGGATCCAACATCTCAGCATTTGAACAACACAGATGTCATACCACATCTAACAACCTCAAACAACATTACAGTATGCAATGCATCACTTGGCAATATGCTCACTACAGTACGTAAGGAATCACTAGGCAATACTCTTAACACAATATGCAATGCATCACTAGGCAATATGCTCGTCACAATACGTAATACATTATTAAACAATACTCTCGCCATTATAGTATGCAATACGTCACAAAGCAATACACTTGTCATAATATGTAAGGCGTCAGTACACCATATGCTTGCTACAGTACGTAATACGTCACTAAGCAATACTCTCGCATGATGCGTCCAGATACACTCACCCAATTTTTATATTTCCTCATCATCATTCTAAATGAGAAATTAATTTTTATAATTTAATAATTTATGATAATGACATGTCTTGAATATTCAAAAGAGAATTAAAAATAATATTAAAATCATACAAGTGCTTGGGTTTAAAATTTCTTACCTTTAAGCGCTAATCCAAAATCCATAACTAGCATACCACCACAGACCTCTGGCATGAATCTCAAGACACCATTCTGAGCTTCCAAATCTACTCAATACCAAATAATTACTAATGATATTATAAATAAAATTAATCTCTAAACCACATAGCTGAAATTACCTTAATACCCTTCCTAGCCTACTAAACAAGCTACCAAAGCCAAGTATTTAATAAATTTAACCTCCTACACTTAATTTACCTGGATCATTAAACTAGCTTAGTGGGGCATATACTGACTCAAATGGGTTAAATTAAATAATCAATCTCTTTGGTCCAGGTTTAGGCTTTTAATTAACTAGGTAGAAGTTGACTACAATAAAGTCTAAATAACTTGACTTAAGCCCCAACTGACTTAAGTCCAAATACTTAAGCTCACATGGCTTATCTTGATTCAGCCAGGCCTACAACTAAATGGGCTTGACTTAGAAAAACGTTGCCCAATCCATGCCTCCAAACAATACATTAATTGGGTTAAGACCTGGGCTGACTCAAGAGCCCAACATTGGATCTTTGGATTCTGGTCCACTGGGCTAAAGCCTCAACACTTGGCCCCTTGCAGCAATGGCCCGATAGAATAGCTTGTCACCAAATGGTTTTGGTCCAAGCCTGACCGAACCTCACCAGCCAAATCCTCAAGTGATCGGACCGGAATAGCATTGAGTCCCAGCACTCAACCGGTCCGCCAGGAATTGGGTTGCCAAACGGCTGAAGGCCCGATGCCTTCATCTCCACAACCCGCGACCGCCATGGCTGGCCTCCATGGCCAGCCGAGCTCAAGCTTGGAGGAAGCTCAGCCTGGGGAAACGGCACGACGGCCGGCGACGACGACCGGCGACGGCTCAGTGAGGCGAAGGCTCGCCCGACACCAACAGAGGAAAGCGTTTCTTCATCCTGGGAGTGCCCGAGCTCCCAACGCGACTGGCCACCATGGCCAGCCGAAGACCGGCCATGGCCGGACTCACAGGCCGGCGCGGCGTGCGGCCAGGTCCGGCGACGCCGCTCGAAGCAAGGACGGCTGGTCCAGGTGCTAGTTCGCCGACCAGTGCCTCACACGAGCACCCAGGGAGTCGGCTGGTCAGCTACTCCCCCCCTCCCCGAGCACCAGCAACTCTGGCGACCCCAGTTGCCGGCAAGAGGAACCGACTAGCACCAGGCGAACGCCCCTCTCAACGGCTAGCAAAACAGCAAAACAGAGCCAGGAGAAACAGAGGCTTACCGGCAGTCACCCGGCGGAAAACAGCGACGGCCGGCGACACGAGCACGGACCTCCGGCGAGCCTCCCTACCCATTGTCGACTTCGATTGATTGACCTATAAGACGAGTTAAAACCCCTTTAGGTGAAACAGGGGAAGACCAGCCGGAACAGAGGAAAGAGTCGCGGCTTTTACCTGCTCCCCTCAGCGGTTATGGAGCTCCGGCCAGCGCCTCTAGGGCCAAGAACAGAAGGAGAAAGGAAGAGAAGAGAAAGAGAGAGGGAGGGAGGGAGGGAGGGAGGTTTAGCAGAGGTTTTGATGGGACCAAGGCCCTATATGCAGGCGTTTCCCGCCCCTACCTGCTTCTCACGATCAATCGATTCCTCCCCTGCCATCCTGCCACCTCTGCCGGTCTCGGCCATGCGGCTGCAACGCTGCCATTGATGGTGGCAGGCTGACAAGGGTGGTAGCCAAGCGCGCGGGAAGGTCCATGGGGACCATCAAAGGAGGAAGAAAAACAGTCTTAGGCTCTTGGGCTGCCTTAGAGGTGGGCCGGGCTCAACCAATGGCTCGAGATTTTTTTTAGTAACATTACAATTAGTCTTAAAATTTCCGACCGCTCGTTACAACCATTCAGCTGCAGCCTGAAGCATGCCATCTGAAATATGACGAGCACCTGAAAGAAGAGCTCCTAAACCAATTCTAAACAAATAAAACTTTCATCATTAGAATCGCGTTGTCAATTTGTATGAGCTAATCATACAAGAAAGAGCAATACATGCCCCAGGAAATAAATACATGCTATTTGCTTGATTGGCATATCCTATTTTCCCATTTACTGATTGCAGATACATAAAAGCACGAGCATTAATACATTTTCTGCAAGATCATGCAGTTTGAAGGTAAAGAAAAAAAATTAAAGTCCTGAGCCAAAACAGCATTTTCTAAAGGACTTCCACTAGCAAAATTATATCTTCTTTGGTGTGTTTGAATGCATCCTCATTAGTGCATTCAGCTGTTTTTTTTTTAAAAAAAAAAAAGAAAGAAAAAGAGAGAAAATGATAGTTTATATAACATACATGGAATGAGAGAAACTCAAAAATTTTTATTAAAAAGTATGCTCTTTGAACCTCAATTCTCTTAGGATTGTAATGTCATTTGGTCAATGAATAGCCCCACAAAATGGATGAAAGTTCATAGAGCTTTTTTGCGCTAAACTATTCTCTCTACTCATTTCAATGCCCTTATCACCTCTTTTGTAAATTTACTATTTAATAAATTAGTGGGGATGGTCTCTCCTCACTTTTCCTTTAAAACAAAAAAAAACGAAAGAAATAAAAAAAGAAAGACTAAGTATGCCTTCACATTCGTGTCAAAAGATTTTATTATCATGGTCCTTTCTAAATAATTAGTGAGGCTTAAGAAAAACGGCCATGCATTGTAGGATTTGACACTGCAAATATTGCAGGGCATAAAGAATCAGAAACTCTCGTAGCTTTAGGCACCTGCCAGAAAAGTACTTAAATAGGATGAGATATAAATTAATTATTCTAGTAACTGCATCAATTGATCACAAAGTTCACAGAAACTCCAATAATTTAAATTGACTACAATGCCAGCCACATAATTTTGTGCAATGTGCAGTCTGATAATGTGACATGGATAATGTGCTGACCAAGAGTTGATAACATGCCTACAGGTTGAATGGTGCAAGGCTTTCTGAAAGATTGATGGTAGAAAATGTGCTTTTAGATTTAAAAGTAAAAATAAGAACTGGGAAAGATCAGAGGACTTAATTTTCTTGAGGGTGTGTCTAAGTGGCCAGTCATGCAAATTTGTTCGTCAAATTCACGCAGCCCTTTTACATATCATGAATCAAGTCCTAAAATCTTTCATCCAAGATGAGGATGTTTATTTTGATGACATCTTGAGTTAAAACATCAGCTGAGTTTGAGCATACCACGTCATCGACCAGAATTGAAGGCTTTGTGAGCAAACAATCCATTAGTCCATTGTGATAGCTCCATATCCTTGCATCATTGTGTCAGCAATTTCAGTTTCAAAAGCACTCCAACCACTAAGCACAGGAAGAGAAGTTCATTTAGCTTGATTTTCGAAGCTGAAGGAAGATTCAAAGTCCTAAAGACTAATATTAAAAGTGCTTCTATTCTGATATTACTGAGTTTTACTTGGGTCTTTAGGTTCACGTGATGCCTCTCATGAAATAATCCCAGAGAACATGCCAAATTTGAACAATGAGGCATTTTATTACCTCAATTTCTATTGAAATTCTGAGTAAACATAATGCTAGGTGGTTCCCATTGTTGCAAGAGTAAATTCAATCCTAGGCACAAAACACACACCAAAATCTTATTTGGCTCATATTTCAGTCAAAATTGGGAGTGGATATCATCTGACTGTTCCATTTCCAAATTCTTTTGCATTTATCCGTATGAAGTTTTTATATTTCATGATACACGTATTTGCATTTAAAAGAGTCATCATATTCACAGTAGGTCAATGCAGGTAATGTCATCAATCAAGAGGCACTCTTAGAATGTTCAGAATCCTTTATTAACTACAGGTAAGCCATATAAAAATTTCACAGAACCTTTTACTTTATGATTACCTGGGGCTGTTAGGAAGAAGAGCAACTTCACATCTGTTGTCATGGACTGGTTTTCAAAATGGTATTTTTCATATCTTGCTAAGAGACAGGGGTGCTTACAACCTTATTTGAGCCAATTATTAGGCTGCTCAGACCCGATTAGGCATACAAGGAAGCTCCTTGAGCTTGGCTTGAGCTCGGTCTGAGCTTCACATATTATGTTCAGGCTCAGCTCATACACGAGTTTCCCTTTGCTTCTGTCATCCACCCCTGTTCAGGCTTGGCTCTTATTAAAAGCCAAGCTTGAAAAGCTGTTACGAAGAACCCTGCTCATTGTCTGACTCTCTGCAAAGCCCAAACCAAGTTGCAGTTGGCCAAGCCCAAGCTGCTCATGGGGAGCTTCGATCGTTTGCAGCCCTACAAAAAGACTCCATGAGCTCATGCATCTCATAAAGCTGAGTCATGTTTCACCAATATTGGCAGTCCGGATGGAAAGTCTAGGTCATTTATGTTTGAAAACAGTGCTGAGATCAAACGACCTTTGGAGCACCTTATTGTCAAACTTTGGGGCACTTTCAGATGAGTGGAGCATATCATTCCAAAGAACATAGAGATTGATGATGCGTCAAAACCTACAACCTAGTTCAGAGATCTTTATGGCTTTGGCCCGCCTCTTTAAAGATTTATATGGAAGGGCAACTAAAAAACAATGCTCAATTGCCTTGATGTACAGCAGAAGGGAGCATCAGTGGAGAATTCACTTGTTTGGGTCCCTCACTGCCTTGAAGCTTCTTCAATTTTAATAACTTTGCTTCAACCTTTTTCTCTCTCCTCTTTGGCAAATGCTCTAGTTTGAAAAATAAATTGAAATAACAGATATTGGGTGGATTCTTTTTATAGATTCATTAACCATCAAGACATTCTCTACCCCTTCTATGGCCCCATGTAGAAAGCTTTTACTCTAAAGATGTTCAAAATATTTATCTGACTAACTCTTCGGAATAAGCTTTAGATGAAGTATTGGCAGGAGTGGCCTATGAGTACTGGATGTACATTATATCGAACTAATCAGGAGTCGATAGATCATTTATTCATCAAATGCCTTTTCTCTAGACAGATTTTAGCTTCCCTCGCTAAGAAACTAGGCTTGAGCCGACTACCTACTAACATTTACAGACTTTGGTTGGATTAGAGGTTAAAGAGAGTGCTAGTTAGCAAAAGAAGGATTTGGATCCAGCTAATCGTGGCGACCATATGGCATGTTTGGAATGAGAGAAATTCAAGAATGTTCCTAAAGAGAACTTCATTCCAATCTTCGATCCTTTATAAGATTGTGGCAGTATTTTGCTTGTGGAAAAATCTTTGCCCTGAGAAATGAATTAAAGTTTATAACGCTTATAGTAATTTTCTATCTTTCCTTTTTTTTATCTTCTTTTTATAATTTTTTTATAAATTACTCTTTACTGTAAATATTTTTTCTTATTAATAATACTTTAGTGGGGGAAGCTTTTTCCCTCACTCTTCCTCAAAATTAAAATTAAAAAAAAAAAAAAAACGTCAAAACCTAAAAGCTGGGCTATAGAGGTTCAATTGTTCAAGCAAAGCGTAGGAGTCTGGCAGCAGAAGCATGCTAATTAATATAACTGAAACTTGAAAGCACGAAGGGAAGGTGTGTTTGTAAAAAATTTATTGAGATGAAGTGCACTAACTACGTCAGCATGCACCTTTCTTGGGAAAATTATCGATTTCACCCTTTCATTCAAATATTTATAGATTTTTCAAAGGAGGAGGAGGAATGGTACCGCATGATCAATCAGGGAATCCGTGGCTGCCAGGAGTTGGATTGGTAGCCAGCAGTTGGATTGAGAGAACCATAATCTAATAATGGACATCAGGAGAAGCGAAATAGGATTGGCAGCCAGGTATTCTTATTTCCTTCGGTGTTATTTAATCAAACATCTAGGGTCTTTTTGGCATTCGTGGAACGCTACGAATGGTTAAGCCCTTTGGTGTATCTGGATTGGACGAACTAGTGGGATGCGGACAACGGGCTAGGGTCCGTGGGTCGAGTGCTAGCCCAAAATAAGTTAGCATGCTTTAAGTTTGGTGGGCTAGCTTTAAGAGAAGATACATCGTGCCATAATTTCTGGCAAGATGTAATGGCTGATGTCCTCACAAAGATATCTGACCTCAAATCTTTTGACTCATAGCAAACATCATCATTGATACTGCTTAAATCCATCATCTAGGTTCAGCTTGTTTACTGTAATTCAAGGAGTTACAGTTGATAAAATCCAGTCCAGCTGATTGTTTCTTGTATGCTTAAATGATACGTAGGTGTATTCCTCACACAACGTAGACTACTCGGATATCCATCCTGAGGTGCCATTGCTATTCCAACATCTGTTTGGTCTTCAACCTTCAATCCATGCAAATCGTGGCCTAACACAAGCAATATATCTTTGTTGTGTTTCATTTTTTCCACATGATAGCGATGAAAGAAATTTTTTCCACATGAAGACACGATGGAAAAAAAATAAAATCAGAAATAATAAAATAATAAGAGAAAGAAAGAGAAAAAAATAAAAGGATGAGAGGCTTTTTTTTCTTAGCAGGGTCTCCAAAACGTGGGCTTTCTTCCTTACAGGGTCTCAAAAAGTTAGAGCAGAGCCTCGACAAGATAGAAATAGATCATAAACTAATTCAAGTTTGGATTGTCTACAATCTTGGACCTTGAAAGAGATTTTCTACTGAGTTGTTAACTCATATTATTATATTTACATTTCTTAGAGTTGTAGAACGCTTGGCTTTATATTTAATGTTTTGAAATTTTGGAATGAGAGTAGCTGGCAGATGTGTTTGATACTAGATGTATCTTATCTTTGTATTTTGTATTGATAAGCTATTAATAAAATCTTTAATGCTTTGGATTCGTCATGTGAGAGCATATCCAACCACTGGTGAGATCGCAGATGCCAAGATGCCTAAGTGTTGGATTGATATTATTATTATATGAGTTATAAAATGTGGCATATGTGGCATCATTATATTATCATGAGCTATGATGGTGGACATCATGCTATTTTGATTGAATTTGCAAATTTCAGTTGTTCAATGCTGGCATATGAGTTAATTGATATTCCAGTAATATTAACTTTATTTGTTAGTGGTTATAAAATTATATATATATATATATATATATATATATATATATATATATATATATATATATATATATATCTTAATTAATGCTCATGTGCATAGAAGACTTCCTATTATTATTATTTTTGTATTTTTTAAAGTTGTAGGATACTTAACTTTAGCATTAATGTTTTAAAATTTTGATGCAAGAGTAACTGGCATTTGTTTCTGATATTTGATACATTTGAAGTTTGTATAATTTGCATTGATGAACTATTAATGAAATATTTTGATTTGTCATTATGCTACTTGTTTTGATTTTGATTCAAAACTGAAAGCTTTGCATACTTTCTAGGTTACTCATTAGAGATTGTATGGCTGTGTTATGTCGTCGACCTGTGTGATGAGTCCTCGAGATGCCAATAATAAGATGAAATTCCATCATAGGAAATGAGGCATTCTAAGGAGTAATCTACCAGGAACTTGCAGTCTAGCTGGATTAAAAGAATGAGTGTACGCATTAAATGGATTTAAATCAATAAGCTTCAGAGACTTTTCTATTTAGATGAAAAACTGACTCATATCATATCGCAGATTGAATCACTGATAGATGTGGATTGAGCTAAGAAGAAAGACTAGGGAGTCATACATGAAGCATTGGTCATTAAAAACCTGCCAAGAATCAACGGTGGCAGATCAGGTTAGGAGAGAGGGGGATAAGAAGGAATGTTACATCGTGATGAATTGGGGACTCTATGACTGCCTGTTAGATTGGCCGCTAGCTATTAGACCGAGACAATAAGAATCAAATAATGGATGGTCAGGAGAAGTAAAGTTGGATTGATAGCTGGGAATTCTTGCTCCTTCGGTGTTATTAAATCAAACAGTTGGATTGAGACAGCTCCTTCGGTGTTATTAAATCAAACAGTTGGATTGAGACAGCTCCTTCTGTGTTATTAAATCAAACAGTTGGATTGAGACAGCTGGAATCTAATAATGGATGATTAGAAGTGAAATCGAATTGGAGGCTAGCAATTCTTGCTCCTTGAGTGTTATTTAAACAAGCATCTAGGGCCTATTTAATTGTAAAAAATTTGAGTGTATTTTTTTTAAAAAAAATCTATGGAAAATAAAAATTAAGATTCTATGTTTAAATCTAATATTTTTAAAAAATAAAATTAAAAAACTATATTTTTTAATTTTTAAATATATATTAGGTTTGAAAACATTTTTAGATTATTTTCTATAGTTCTTCTTTCAAAATAAAATATTATTTTCTCTTTATTTTTTGCTGCCATACTTCCACAACTACTATCAACACCACCATCATCACTACTATTATATTTTTACCATTGTTAAATCCTGCGATCATCCATCACCATATCTTTACAATCCACCACTATCATCATAATCACTGTACCTCCACTATATCCACCACTATTATCATCATCCTTTCATAACCTACCATTACCATTGCACACCACTCACCACCATCATTCTTCTCCACCATACCTTCAACACCCATCATCCTCATTAATCTTTTTTTTAAATTAAAATTTAATTCTTTATTTCTAATAAATAGACATGTATTAGAGATTTTTTATGAGGAAGAAAATCTAAAAATAGAAGAGAGAGAGAGAGAGAGAGAGAGAGAGGGAGAGAGATAAAAAATGAAACATTGACCTTCATGTGTAAATAGGCTCCCACCGTCCCTTTGATGTATTTGGATTGGACGGACTGGTGGGATGGGGACTCCATGCGTAAACAGGCTAGTGGAGCATAGGGGACAGTTAAACACTTTGATGCCCTTGGATTGGACGGAGTGGTGGGATAGGTACAAGCGGCTTAGGTTTGTGCATTGCATGCTAACGTAAAATGGTCTAACTTGCTTTTAAACTTGGTGAGTTGGACCTTAGATTTTCTTTTGTTTCAAAAAAAGCTGCAAGGACAATTGATTTTATTGGTTTAAACTATTTTTTTTCTTTTAATTTCTTTATTTAGTTTGTACTTAAAAATTAATGAAATCAGAATAATTTGTTCAATTTCAATTTAAATTTTAAAAAAAAAATCAATATACACTAGACCAAACCTTGCATATAAATTATATTGTTTTCTGTTAATTTGAGTTCATATCTATTAATGTTATCTTTTTCAAAATAAGTCTTTCATTTGTTAATGATTGAATAATATTAGTAAGGAAAATTCACTTCCCTCAATTTTTCTTTAAAAATAAAGCTTTTTATTTGCAATACAGTTTAAATTGATGTATTATAAGAATGTATGAATAATTGGGCTATGTGATAACTTTATATATATATATATATATATATATCCATTATGAATAACTAGACTATCATTTGACTGCTACAAAAAATTTCTATAAAAATCAATCTCATGATCATTGAAAGCTGACAAACCGATAAATCGAACCAAATTTCTTGATGTGGTTCGATTTGATTTACTAGAACAGTCAATTTGTTTTTAATCTCAATTTTAAAAAATCAATTCAAACTAGATTCACTCCAAAATATATATATATATATATAAACCTTTTGATCTAACCCAAGTGCACCCTGCTTTTCAATCTTCTAATGGTTTGACTATTTGTAAACGTCATCATATACTGCTTAACTAAATCTTCTAGGTTCAGTTTGTTTACTGTAATTCAAAGAGTTACAGTTTAACAGAATCCAGTCTAGCTAATTGTTTCTTGTATATGTGAATGATGCATTGGTGTATATCTTACGAAACATAAACTAATCGTATGCATTGGTACTATTGCTATTCCAACGTTTATCTGCCCTCAAGCTTCTGTCCATGCAAACCACCATGACCGGCGACCAAAGCAACCAATCTTTGGTCTTCCATTCTTTCTGCATGAAAGCGATAGAATATTATTTATTTATTTATTTATTTATTTATTTTCCACAGCACGTGGTTGACTAAAGCCAGCTACGGTTGTGAGCCGGAGTCCACACCCATCATCTACGCCCAAACTTTTCCATCAAGGGTAAAGTCTAGTTGCATCATGACTGTGACACTATATTGATTGCGTGGACTCAGCCAAAGCCTAGTTGGATCATGACTGAATGACACTATGATTGAATGCATGGACTCAGCCAAAGTCTAGTTGGATCATGGCTGAATGATACATTGATGGTTCGTTACATTGGTTGCATGGAATCGGTCAAAGTTTCCTTCTCTTCTCCGTTGAGCGGCTTAGCGGCTTCAGTCTGAATTCTATATGAAACAACAAAAAGGAATGGTTAAAAGAAATCTTTCACCAGGAAGCATTGATTTTTTTTATTGGCGAAGGTTTGAGATGCAATTTCACAAACATAGGTCTCACAATGTTACATATCATTATTCATAGATCTTTTGTCGACATTAGATCGACTAAGTTTGTAACACCGAGCTGCAAAACCAACAGGTATTCAAAATTAGGATCAATGATTACAAAGTCAGAGTAACCTACAGGATCATTATACTTAATTATATTTTGGTATAATTCTATATTGAACTTTTATTTATATTAGTGGATGAATGAACTTGACAATATTGGACAGGTATAATATATAAGAAGGTAAATTGAAGCTATTGCATGTATATTGGGTGTGACTAAATCTTTGACCAAGTGCAATGATAAACGACATGTCATGATTCTTTTCGACAAAATATGCTCAAATAATAATTTACTTGATTAATTGAAATCTGTCAGACCATGCAAAGTATTTCCTAAATTTTGTCTACAAAGACATGATCAACACCTGCTGATTTACGCATTATGTTATGTTTCTTTAAAATATGTAGGGAATTTTTTAAAGAAATATCTTCATATTATTATAGGAATATCATAAAAAAGAATTACCATGCTTGTATAACTAGTCTATTAGTTAGCTAGTGTCAACAAGTTTGTCCGTGCGACATTCCTTATCGTAGGAGTGAAGTCTAGATGGCGCTACGGGTGGCCAACTACAAGTTGGCTGATAGAAGATTTGGCCCCTTTGTGCGAAGACCATTTCAACACAAGGCCTAGATATCTCTATATAACACCGGGAAAGCAAGGACTTTTTAGTAGAAGAACAAGGAAAAAGGAAGTCACCATGGCTTCAAAATATACCATACTTGTGGTGCTACTACTCTCTTTGATCTCCCTCCAACTCATCAAACTTGGCCATGGCAGTGGAGTTCACACCAGCATCCATTGCCTGGAGTTCGAGAGAGAAGCTCTTCTGGGGTTCGCAAGAGGCTTCAACCAAACAGAATATCCATTCTCATCATGGGTTGGAAAAAATTGCTGTCGATGGGAAGGTGTGTACTGTGACAACACGACAGGACACATCATTGGATTAAAAGTTTGGAACGGCTTTGCTTACGATCAAACATGTTCGTGGGTGAAATTCCACAAGAACTGTCTCAAATTGAAAAACTATAAATCGTGGATCTCTCGCATAACAATTTCTTTGAAGCCATACCAAGGAGCTTTGGCAATTTTTCCCTCATGCTCTCTGGTTCTGTACCAAATGATTACTATTTTGCTGGGATTTTCTTTGGCTACACAGATAATATGATATTGAACACTAGAGGAAGAGAAGACCTATATGGAAGTCAACCACTTGGACTGATTACAATCATAGACCTCTCAAAGAACAACTTATCTGGAAGTATTCCTAAGGAGCTAATTAGTCTTCCTGCATTGATTAGCTTAAACTTATCTAATAATCATCTAATGGGAGAAATATCAAAAAAGATTGGCAATATGCTACAACTGGAATCCCTTGATTTATCAAGAAATGAGCTCTCTGGTACAATTCCTTCTACATTGACCAACTTAAGCTTTTTGAGCTACTTGAATTTATCCTACAATAATTTATCAGAATTCCAATTGGCAGACAACTCGACACTATTGTTAGTCCTTCCACCTACATTGGTAATCCTTTTCTTTGCGGATTACCTCTAATAAAGACATGCGAAGGTGATGGGACAACAGATCGAGTTCCTAAAGATGCAGATAGTGATGGCAACCCCTAGGCTCCAGAGGATGAGATGCTTTGGTTTTACCTTGGAATAGCACCTGGATATGTAGTTGGGTTTTTGACAATCCTTAGCATATTACTTTTCAATAAGACTTGGAGGATTGTGTATTTCCAATTCATAGATAACTCATATGATACGATTTATGTGGCTATCCTATTAAGCTTTAGAAGACTAAAGTGAAGATTTCTTCATGGATGAAGTCATGACTATTGCTCCGATAAAATTGAAGTAATGTGAGGATTATAGTAGTGTTATTCACCTTGCTGCTTATGGTGTAATTTCTCTTTTACTATGCTTTGGCAGAATAAAGCTTGAATAGCTTAATTTTAATTTAGCAAGTTTGATAACGTTTATTATTATTGTTGTTTGTTTTGATGATGACTATAGAGCAAATTAAGTTATGGCTTGTTATTTATGGAGTTTTATTTTATATCATCCCTTCGTATACTGATTAACTAAATTTAACCTATGAAGCATGCATACAGATGAGTATATGATACGAATACAAAGCTATGCTAATCCTTAAAAGTATAAGGTACGATATGTTTAGGATACATTAATTAATTAATATAAAATTTAATATAATTAAAAATATAGTATGCTAAGTTGTAGGTTAGAAGATTTAATAGCCACCATCAAAGTTGTATATAAGTTTGATTAGAAGCTATTTATAATAAAAGATACTTCCATTCTAACTTGTATATTGTATATTATCAAAGAATATAACATTTGTATATTGTTCATCCATTTTGAAATTTTGAAAGTGTTTAACTTTAATTTAAAAAGATAAAAACCTTCAAAATTTCATTAGCTTTACAAATTATCCTATTAACAATGAGGTAAAAAAAGAGTCAACCCTCCTTATTTTCTAAGCAAAAAGTGATCAAAAGATTGTAGTGTTTATTTTTAATTTGATTAAGCCTGAATAAGAACTGATTTTCTATTCTCTTCTCCATCATCAGTGAATAATATAGTTTTCAATCTTCCATACTTGGTTCATCAAGAGAAAGACTTGCAAACAAATAATATTTTTTCTTTTTAAGTTTAAAACAATTAATAAGGCCTAAAGTAGTTGATATCTCTTGCATGGTAAAAAACTGGCCGGAGGCTTTTTTTGTCATACTTCTGGTTGTATGTAAGTGGTGCTGTAAATAATGAAAAAAATCTAAGGATATAAAGGCATTAGGTAAAGGCCTAAAGGTATTAAAGGTGGCCTTGAATAGATAGGATCGAAGCTTAGTTTCTTAAAAAACCATTGAAAAAGCACAATAGTTGAATCCACCTATGATATATATTCATATGCATTCATGTCGGATATGTATAAGATACTCCTATGAGATTCATTTTGAAGTACCCATGTTTCCTAGAATTTAACTAACCCAGTAGAGGAGGCCAAAATAAGAGACTTCCTCACCTCGATCGATGGAAGCAGATAAAGAGAGGTATACCGTTTTGTTATATTCCAAGAATGTCCTTCAGAGAACAACATACTAGACGTCACACATCTCCGTCCCAAAGTCGAACTTAATGACCTTTTCACTCCCAACCTATTTGAAAGAACATCTCCTTGATTCCTGTTTTACTTTGCTTGTTTGAAGCAGGACGCATCTTACTTGGTACAGAGGATTGCAAATGAGGTGCAAAATTTTAAGATTTGCATTCAGCGGGTTACATAAATTAAGATGCCGGTAGGTTTATACAAAGTAAACCAATAATGTCCTGGATGTAAGTTTCTCGGAGTCTGCCAAGATGAATTCCATGCAATCTTCCACAGGATTTTTGCTTTTTTTTTTTTTTTTGAGAAAAATAATGTTCCCGAGGGAATTAAGTAGTGCAACGGCACCCGACAAAAACTATGCAGATTTTGTGATTTTTCTATCTAGTTCATGGAACCATCACTGCTTTCTTACGAAATGAAGTCTAACAATGCTATGGGTGACCTACGAGGGAAGTTGGCTCATTAAAGCTTTTTCAAATATTTTTGAATTAAAATTTTTTGAGATCTCAAGTTGTAAGATAGATCAATCAAATATTTAAACATATAAGAATCTCAAAGTCGTCAAATAGATCACTCTTTGCTCAGTTTTAGGTTCCTAAATTACTCAGATCTGGAAAAGAATAATTTTGGAGGTATCATCATTTCACCTTTCTTTTTATTGTAACCTCTCTCTCTCAAATATCAATAGAATTATACCTCAATGCCCGCAATATCTTGGTCTTTCATTTAATTCGCTTGCACAATAGCAGCCGAGTTTCTCATCTCATTTCCTTTCAACAACTTTATGAGCTCTAAGCTCCGGGAAGGCATCTAATTGGCTAGACGCACTGGACATGTTGACTTCACATTTTTTTTGTTCCTTGATCTTTCTGGCCCATATCTGGAGTAACTGGTTGGTTACTTGACAAAACTCTGAGATATGTTTTGAGGTTCCATTCAATCTGCCATCAAGAACATTGACCTCTTTAGAAGTCCTTGACCGTTTTTCTGATTTTGAAACTGGGATATCAAAAACTTTGGCTAACCTCTGCAACCTGTTGATACTGCAAACATTGGTCGCAAATTGCATGGAGGATTATTTAAGGATGTCATCTTTCCAAACTGCAATTTGAGCTAGACGTATAACGCAGCCACATAACTCCTATATCTAACTTTATAGATTAAACAAGACTTTTTAAATCTTTAACATTTTTCATTTAAAAATACTAATTTTAACTAAATATTAAATATTTTTTAAATTTTCTATAATTACTATTAAAGTGTAGTAAATTTTATTACAGATATAATGGTATCAGAAGTTCTAAATTTTTTTTGTATCTTGTACCTTACCTCAGTCGTAGCCCAACCTTGATTCTAAGCATCATGATGCTTCATAAAAAATATAAATATAAAATAATGAATCACTACTTAGTGAGAAGTCCACTCATACACCCACATGATTCATGAATATTTGCATCAAATCATAACATGTACCGATTAAATGTAACAATAAACTGGCCTAATTAACCTATTAGAGGGTATGATTTATGTGGTCTTAAAAATTCGAATCCAAGTTAATTAGTAGCAGATAACTTGAGTTATAAGTTTCTCAAATCAACGTTTCCCACCCAATATGGGAGATGACTTGGGTCTTCAACTTTCTATCCATGCAAACCATGACCAGAAACTCAAGCAATTTATGTTTGCGTTCCATTCTTTCCACAAGAAGGGTCCAAGTTAATTAATAGTAGATGACTTAAGCTATAAATCTCTCAAATCAATGTTTCTCACCCGACATGGGAGATGACTTGAGTTTTTAACCTTCTATCCACGTAAACGGTGATCAAAAACTCAAGTAATCTATCTATGTTTGTGCTCCATTTCTTCCACATGAAGGGTCCACGTTAATTAATAATAGATGACTTGAGTTATAAGTCTCTCAAATCAACGTTTCCCACCTAGCAGGGAAGATGATTTATCTTTAACTTTCTATCCATGCAAACCATGACTAGGAACACAAGCAACCTATCTGTGTCTTTGTTCCATTGCTTCCACATGAAGGCAATAGCAGAAACTTCTTCCATAGCATATGCTTGACTGATGCTAGCTATGATTGTGACCCATAATCCACATCCATCTTCTATGGTGTAGCATGGCCAACTTTTCCACAAGGGATAAAGTTTGGTTGTATCATGTCTAAATGACACTATAATTGATTGTTCCTTACATCGTGTGGAATCGGGTAATATTTCCATCTTAGAGGTCGTTGGTCTTCTCCATTGACTAACTTTAGTCTGAATTTTAGAAAAAACAACAAAAAGTAGAATGCCCAAGAAGTAGATACTGTTCAAACTCTACAGTTAAGAGGAAATGTTTTGCTATGTATAAAGAAAAGGTTGATTTTTCATTGGTAGAGGTTTGAGTTGCAATTCCACATGGATAGGATTCTCAAACTACTAATGCCAGTTCATTATTCATAAATATCTTACAAACATTAGTTCTTTTGCAATGGCTGAGTACATCACACTAAATTGCAAGCCAATCAAGTATTCAAAATTAAGATTATTTTATTTAATTATAGGCTAAAATATACTTTTGGTCCTCAAACTTTTAGTTAGTACAATTATAGGCTAAAATATACATATTCTTTAAATTTTCTATAATTACTATTAAAGTGTAGTAAATTTTATTACAAATATAATGGTATCAGAAGTTCTAAATTTTTTTTGTATCTTGTACCTTACCTCAGTCGTAGCCCAACCTTGATTCTAAGCATCATGATGCTCCATAAAAAATATAAATATAAAATAATGAATCACTACTTAGTGAGAAGTCCACTCATACACCCACATGATTCATGAATATTTGCATCAAATCATAACATGTACCGATTAAATGTAACAATAAACTGGCCTAATTAACCTATTAGAGGGTACGATTTATGTGGTCTTAAAAATTTGAATCCAAGTTAATTAGTAGCAGATAACTTGAGTTATAAGTTTCTCAAATCAACGTTTCCCACCCAATATGGGAGATGACTTGGGTCTTCAACTTTCTATCCATGCAAACCATGACCAGAAACTCAAGCAATTTATGTTTGCGTTCCATTCTTTCCACAAGAAGGGTCCAAGTTAATTAATAGTAGATGACTTAAGCTATAAATCTCTCAAATCAATGTTTCTCACCCGACATGGGAGATGACTTGAGTTTTTAACCTTCTATCCACGTAAACGGTGATCAAAAACTCAAGTAATCTATCTATGATTGTGCTCCATTTCTTCCACATGAAGGGTCCACGTTAATTAATAATAGACGACTTGAGTTATAAGTCTCTCAAATCAACGTTTCCCACCTAGCAGGGAAGATGATTTGTCTTTAACTTTCTATCCATGCAAACCATGACTAGGAACACAAGCAACCTATCTGTGTCTTTGTTCCATTGCTTCCACATGAAGGCAATAGCAGAAACTTCTTCCATAGCATATGCTTGACTGATGCTAGCTATGATTGTGACCCATAGTCCAAATCCATCTTCTATGGTGTAGCATGGCTAACTTTTCCACAAGGGATAAAGTCTGGTTGTATCATGTCTAAATGACACTATAATTGATTGTTCCTTACATCGTGTGGAATCGGGTAATGTTTCTATCTCAGAGGTCGTTGGTCTTCTCCATTGACTAACTTTAGTCTGAATTTTAGAAAAAACAACAAAAAGTAGAATGCTCAAGAAGTAGATACTGTTCAAACTCTACGGTTAAGAGGAAATGTTTTGCTATGTATAAAGAAAAGGTTGATTTTTCATTGGTAGAGGTTTGAGTTGCAATTCCACATGGATAGGATTCTCAAACTACTAATGCCAGTTCATTATTCATAAATATCTTACAAACATTAGTTCTTTTGCAATGGCCGAGTACATCACACTAAATTGCAAGCCAATCAAGTATTCAAAATTAAGATTATTTTATTTAATTATAGGCTAAAATATACTTTTGGTCCTCAAACTTTTAGTTAGTACAATTTAATCCCTCATGTTTTTAGAATATTATATTCCTGATATCTCATTATATGGGACCTATTAAAATTTATGGAATAGCTAACGTGTCATTCCGATGTGAATACATTGACTAACCACGTAATGATATATCAGCTATTTCAGGACTACATGTACAAGCTAGCTATTTGAGTTAGTAAGTAGCATTTCTAGCACATAATTCAATCCAAATACTTTTAGCTATCAACAGATTTTAGACCACCAATAATCAGCTGAAATCTTAACAGCCTATGCTAGTTTCTACAAATAAATTTATTTGTGCTTTAGCAAAGACAAGCTCTCCACGTTGATTACTAGAACAGACGGTTTGTTTTCAATCTTGATTTTAGAAAACCAATTCAAACTGGATTAATTCCACAAATTAAAAAAAAAAGAAAAAGGCTCTAAACCATTTGATCTAACCCAAACGCACCCCTGTGTTCCAATCTTCAAAAAAACTTTTGACAGAATCCAATCCAGCCGATTGTTTCATGTATGTTTGAATGATGCATTAGTGTATATCTCATAGAACAGAAATTAATTGTATGCATTGGTGTCGTTGCTATTCCAACGTCTATCTGTCTTCAAGCTTCTATCCACACAAACCACCATGACCGGCGACCCAAGCAACCAACTTCTGGCCTTCCATTCTTTCCACATGAAAGCGATAGATTTTTTTTTTTTTTTTGTTTCGCAGCGCGTGTGCTTGACTAAAGATAGCAATGACTGTGAGCCAGGGTCCACACCCATCTTCTACAATATTGCATGGCCCAAACTTTTCCACCAACGATAAAGTCTTGTTGAACCATAACTGAATGACACGATGATTGATTGGTCCTTACATTAATTGCATGGATCGACCATAGTTTCCTATGACTGATGGCATGGACTGGAGCAAAGTCTAGTTGGATCATGACTGAATGATACATTGATTGGTCCTTACATTAGTTGCATGGAATCGGCCAAAGTTTCCTTTTCTTCTCCATTGACCGACTTCAGTGTGAATCTAGACGAAACAACAAAAAGTAGGACATCAAGGAGTGGTTAAAAAAAATCTTTCACCATGTACAAAGAAAGCGCTGATTTTTCATTGACGGAGGTTTGAGATTTAATTACACATACATAGGTCTCACACTGTTACATATCAGAAAATTATTCACAGATCTCTTACCGATATTTAGATAAGCCGACTTTGTAACACTGAGCTGCAGAACAAACAGATATTCAAAATTAGGATCAATGATTATAAAATGAGAGCAACCTAAATTATATTTATTTATATTAGTGGGCGGACAGACTTGACCATACCAGACAAGTATAATATATAAGGAGGTAAATTAAAATTGTAGCATGTATATTGGGTGTGACTAAATCTTTCACCAAGTGCAACGATAAACTACATGTCATGATTATTTTCGAGAAAATATCCTCAATAATAATTTATTTGATTAATTGAAATCTATTGGTCATGCAAGGCACTTCCAAAATTTCATCTGCAAAGACATGATCAACACCTGCTGATCTACGCATTATGTTTCTTTAAAATATGCAGGGAATTTTTTAAAGAGAAATCTTCATATTATTATAGAAATATCATAAAAAAGAATTGTCCTGCTTGTATAACTAGTCTCTAGGTTAGCTAGTGGCAACACGTTTGTCCACGCGACATTCTTTATCGCAAGAGTGAAGTCTAGGTGGCACTATGGGTGCCAACTATGAGTTGGCTAGTAGAAGATTTGGCCCCTTTGTGCGAAGACCATTTCAACACAAGGCCTAGATATCTCTATATAACACCGGGAAGGCAAGGACGTTAGAAGAACAAGGAAAAAGGAGGTCACCATGGCTTCAAAATATACCAGACCTATGGTGCTACTACTCTCTTTGATCTCTCTCCAACTCATCAAACTCGGCCATGGCAGTGGAGTCCACACCAGCATCCATTGCCTGGAGTTTGAGAGAGAAGCTCTTCTGGGGTTCGCAAGAGGCTTCAACCAAACAGAAGATCCATTCTCCTCATGGGTCGGAAAAAATTGCTGTCGATGGGAAGGTGTGTACTGCGACAACACGACAGGACATGTCACTGGATTATATGTTTGGGTGTTGTCTAGTGGTAAGATGAATCAATCTTTGCTCAATCTTAAGCACCTGAATTACTTGTCTTTGGGTGCGAATATAAGCATTCCACCATTTATTGGTGATTTCAAGGAGTTGAGGTCTCTCGGACTCGAAACGTCAGATTACGGTGGAACTATGCCCCAAAAGCTTGGAAATCTCTCCAGCCTGCAATCTCTTGGTCTTTATGCTTATGATGAACTTATCATAGACAATGCTCACTGGCTTTCTCGTCTCACTTCCTTGCAAGAACTTGAAATGGAGGGCGTGAGATTTGGTACGGCATCTGGCTGGCTAGATGCACTAAACATGCTTCCTTCCTTGCATTCTATATACTTCTTTGATTGTGAATTCGATAGCTTTCCCCTCTCTCTTGCACACGTTAACTTTACATCTCTTTCAGATCTTTATCTTGCGTCATCCTCGACCAAATCCAGAATACCCAGCTGGCTATTTCATTTGTCGAACCTCCAAAATCTCGATCTAAGTTATACCGACTTCCAAGGTCCCATTCTAGCTGCCATTGGGAACCTAACCTCTCTTGAGTCCCTCAACCTCAGTTGTACTTCTCAGCTTTCAGCTAGGATGCCACAAACCTTGAGCAATCTTTGCAAGCTACAGAGCCTGGATTTCTCTGAATCCAGTTTTAATCAAAGGTTAGATGATCTTGGAAGATATTTTTCAGAATGCATCAGAAATAGTTTAAATGAATTAGATTTATATAATGCTTCGCTTAGTGGCAACTTGCCAGCTTGGATAGCAGGCTTCAAGAATCTCACATATCTTGATCTTTCAATGAACTCGCTTTCTGGCAACTTGGATTGGATAGCAGGCCTCAAGAATCTCACATATCTTGATCTTTCAATGAACTCGCTTTCTGGCAACTTGGATTGGATAGCAGGCCTCAAGAATCTCACATATCTTTATCTTTCAATGAACTCGCTTTCTGGTCCTCTTCCTAAAAGTCTCGGGCAACTCTCTTGGCTGGCCTATTTGGATCTCTCTCATAACTCTTTGCAGGGTGAACTGATCGAAGAACATTTTGCTAACCTCACAAGGTTGAAGTACTTTGCAGTAAAGTTTAACTTCTTGGTTCTAAATGTTAGCTCTGACTGGGTCCCTCCCTTTCATCTCGAAGCTATCGACATGAGCTCTTGTCTAGTGGGCCCAAAATTCCCTTCGTGGCTCCGAACTCAACGGACGTTAGCTGAATTATATTTATCCAATTCTGGAATCTTGGGTTCTATTCCTGAATGGTTGTGGAACCTCACCTCTCTTGAAGTACTAGATCTCTCCCATAATGTCATCAGCAGCACCATTCCACATTTTCCATCAAAGATATTGAGTCTGAATTTGATGAATACTTCATTTCACGGACCAATTCCTCCTAATATCAGCAAAATATTTCCTAATCTAGAAGCTCTTTTTCTGTCTGCAAATAGCATAAATGGTAGCATCCCCTCATCTTTATGTGACTTGGTGGACTTATACATGCTTGATATTTCGAATAATAATCTATCAGGGAAACTCCCACCTTGTGAGAAGCATTTCCCAAAATACCTAACTTTTCTCTTGTTATCAAACAATAACATCATGGGAGGTATTCCTAGTTGGCTCTGTTCTCCCTTTAGTCTGTATTTCTTACACTTAAGCAACAACAATATGTCTGGAGACTTCCCTCCATCTTTGCGGAGTTGTAAGGTATTGATTGGCCTTGATCTTGGTGGCAATAGATTCAGTGGTAAAATACCAACTTGGATAGCAGAAAGCCTGCCATATTTGGAACGGCTTCGCTTACGATCAAACATGTTTGTGGGCGAAATTCCAGAAGAGTTGTCTCAGATTAAAAATCTACATGTCATCGATCTCTCACATAATAATTTCTCTGGAGCCATACCAAGGAGATTTGGCAATTTTTCCCTCATGCAGACTCTTGATCCTAAGCGTTGGCTTTCTGTTTCTGGACCAGTTATGTACTATTTTCGTTGGATTTTACCTGAAGGCTACACAGATAAGATGATACTGGACACCGGAGGAAGAGAAGACCTGTATGAAAGGGGACCACTTGCACTGATTACAATTATGGACCTCTCAGAAAACAACTTGTCTGGAAGTATTCCTGAGGAGCTAATTAGTCTTCCTGCATTGATGAGCTTAAACCTATCTGGTAATCATCTAACGGGAGAAATATCAAGAAAGATTGGCAATATGCTGCAACTGGACTCTCTTGATTTATCAAGGAATGAGCTCTCTGGTGCAATTCCTTCTACATTGACCAACTTAAGCTTTTTGAGCTTCTTGAATTTATCCTACAACAATTTATCAGGAAGAATTCCAATTGGCAGACAACTCGACACTATTAATAGTCCTTCCAGTTACATTGGTAATCCTTTTCTTTGCGGATTACCTCTAATGAAGACATGTGAAGGTGATGGGATGATAGATGGAGTTCCAAAAGATGCAGATGGTGATGGCAATGCTCAAGTTTCAAACACCTCTAGTGAATGTGAGGACGAGATGGTTTGGTTTTACCTTGGGATAGCACCAGGATATGCAGTTGGGTTTTGGACAATTCTTGGCATGTTACTTCTCAACAAGACTTGGAGGACTGCATATTTCCAATTCGTAGATAATTCATACAATAGGATTTCCATGGCCATCCTATTAAGCTTTGAAAGGCTAAAGAGGAGATTTCTTCAAAGATGAAGTTATAACCATTAAGCATTGTTTTGGTATAGTTGAAGATGCAAGGACTACAGTGGTATAACTCACCTCGTTGCTTATGCTGCAATTTCTCTTTCGCTATGTTTTGGTAGAATGAAGCTTGAATAGCATAATTTTAATTAATTTGGCAAGTTTAATTATGTTCGAGTGTTATTGTTGTTCATTTTAATGATGACCACATTGGGTAGGTTAATATGTGGCTCGTTATTTATGAAGTTTTTTTTTTAATGTAATCCTTTCTTCTGCTGTTAATTGAATTTAACTAACCTATTAGAGAGGCCAAAAAAAGCATCTCCCTCACCTCAATTGTAGAAGAAGATATGAAGCGAGGTCTTCTATCCTATTTTATTCTAAGAATATCCTTTCATCTTTATCAAGAACACAACATCACACATATTTGTCTGAAAGTGGCGTTATCCCACTTGGATCCAAAGATCTTGCAAGCTTTTAGCTGGATCTAAACTCAAAGAACTTCTTACCCCAAAATCTACCTTGGATGTGAATTTTTTAAAATTATGAAGCTAAATTCCATCTAATCTTCCATAGGGATTTTTTAAAAAAAAAGAATAATGGTCCATAAGGAATTAAGTAGTGCAATGCCAACCTACGAAAAGCTATATAGATTTTGTGATTTTTTGTATATTCTTCTCCTACTACATTTATCTACATTAATAAATTCTAAGGGGTAAGTCTCCAATTTACAGTTTAGAAAAGATTTTGTGACTTTTCTGTCTTAAGATGCTGTGACCGACCAGAAGTTGGCACATAACTCACTAAAAAATAACTATATTTGAAATTTTTGGAGATCAAAGTTATAAGATAGATTAATCAAATATTAAAACTTCTAAGGATCTCAGATACATTAATCTTTGCTTAGTTTTAGGCACCTAAATTACTTCGATCTATACAAGAATGATTTTGGGGGATCAACATTCCACCATTCCTTGGACTGTAGACTCTTTCCCCGTAAGCCAATGGAACCATACCCCAAAGCCTACAATATCTTGGTCTTTCACTTAATTTAGTTGCACAATGCTAGCTAAGTTTCTCATCCATTTCATTTGAACAAATTGATGAACTTTATGAGCTCCTCGAAGGCATCTAATTGGCTAGACGCATTGAACAAGTTGACCATACATATCTTTTGTTCCTTGATCTTTCAGACATCGGCCCTTATCCAGACTTACCAGCTAATTTCTTAATTTGATAAAACTCCAAAATCTTAGTGTATTTTAACTAAATCTCTCTTTCAATATATTTTCACTGAATCTCATTGTACATGGGTGCAATTTAATAGCACTTAAAATATATGATAGTTAGTGTAATAAATCAAACCACATAAGTATAATTTGATAATGCTTAAATCACATGATAATAATCTATATTTTACCTAATAAATAATGAAATATAAATATTTAGCTATAATTAAGTGAAAATAAATGAGAGGAATTATGGTTGTTAAGTTGAAAAAGAGAATTAATTTTAATGAAAGTTCATTCAATGAATTGGTAAAAATAATGAGAGCAAACGAAAATAAGATTTAAATCATTAAAATTTATAGATCAAGATAGATTGGAATCTAATCAAATCCATTTTCTATTAACTGAAATTAGATTTGAATGATATATTGGTTGAATCAGGTCAAAAAATATAAGACTTGGACTTGACCTGAAATTTAGATCAAATCTAATTTTTGAATCTGATCAAACCTATAGATCTTTAAATATGAATCAAGCCGATTTTAATAAGATCAAGATTGGATCAAATCACTGGTCAACCTCCGACCAAACTTACTTGCATTTTGTGGCATCAACAAATTTAACATTTTCAAACACAATTAAAAAGATTGTTAAGGATCATTGATCAACCTAATTTGATTAAAAAATTTTATTACTTGTTTTATTTATATTTTGACATTATTTGTAGTTATTCTGATATTGCCCTAACTAGAATATAAGCTTTATTTGAGTGGATATGGTAAAGTTATAGTAAAATTTCTATCCAATTTCAAATAAGACTTCTATGAGATTCCATAACAAGTATTTTATCCTACATCAATGATGCTCTTATTAAAACTTAGACACTTATACAAGATTTTGGAGCCAAAATAACATTTTTTTAGCTAGCTTTTTTAGATAGGATTTTGAGTTGTTATAAATGAAATTAGCAAATACGACTTATGGCTTATATCGACTAGAGGGCAATGCAAATAAGCTCTATTGGAGCTGAATATGAATGAATATGTTGTCCCATATTGATTATGCACTAGACAAATCTTAAATATTTGTACAAAATTGATGAGTATAAATAACACTTTTTTGGCTAAATTTTTTGAGTGAGATCCAAAGTTATTAAACTGTGAATTTATACATCCTCAATAATAAATGGCATGGCATCCCATATGATCATACCATGAGATTTCTCAATTTTTATTCATAAATACTTAGTTCTAAACAAGATGACTTTCGAAAAATAAAATTTTATAATTTTTTTTATTTTATCAATAAAAATCAATTAAAAGGCAAGACAACATAGCCCTCCATCGATGAGTTGTTACGTCCAGTATGTCCCCCCTCGATTCCCGACATGCTATTTTACCCAAGGGTAGGTAGGCTACCGATTTAGCAACAATAATGGAAGTAGTAGAAATCAATGGATTTATAGTACATTCAGCTCCTAGCATAAAAAAAAGAAAAGAAAAGAAAAGAAAAGAAATGATTAATGATACAATCAACCCAATGGATTATTACTTAATTTTTTATCATTTCCTTTTAGGTCAACCTTTTAAACTGTTGTTGAGTCTACGAGCAGCAAAGAGAACCTAGGGAACTAAAACATCTAAGTTTTATATTCTATCAAATTTTTACTCTTTGCAGCTGCCAATTGAAAATAAGACCAACATCCAGAGATCAAAAGACATCTATTGAGTCAAATTAAAGCACTTGTCTGCATAGTGGTGGTGGACATACTAAAAGGATCAACCTAACGTAAGATGGTTTAGCCATCCAAATAAGTCATTTTCGATCAAGCCAGCACCCAGGCAAATGGTGCATCATGGCTTCTAGAGTTGTTTGTAGAATTTCCAATCACCCATTAAGAAGTTCTTGGATCATCATCTACAATGCCTAGACCTCATTTGATATTGCTAGCCAAGAATCAATTCAAATCATATGATGTAATTATTTTTTACAGCATAAACTTCAATAAGGTAGCCCACTTGAAAACTTGATGACAATGAATCAGATTGGTGCAGCCCCCAAGTGATTTTAATCTCTCTTCTTATAAAGATCCCTCTCTTTAGTTTATTGAAAGATAATCACTTCGCTGCATTTATCAATTAAACTAGAACTAACCAAAGGTTCAGCGATGGCACGGGGAGTTCTTCAATTGTTTCATTAAGGCATCAGAATACCAATTTGCTTGCAAGAACAAGTCAGAACGCACATAACGCACACAAGGACAGAACAGAGAGATTCCCCGCCTAATGTGTCTCCATGCATCCAATTACCATATTTCAAATAGCAGTTTATATAATTGAACTTGCCAAAAGCAATGTAATGTATTAGGCATAAACTTCCATATAAGATAACTAGTAACAAAATTTATTTATATCATACTTCCTTTTGGAAATTGCCTCCCAGAGCCCTATTAAAGGCATGCTATGAAAAATGAGACGCAGAAGCAAAAAATCATGTTTGAGAAGAGATTGTCAAATCTGATGAAAATGCTAGGTGAATTTCTCAAGAATATAAACAACATGCCTTTTGAAAAATAAAGTTTTGTATTTTTTTATTTTATCAATAAAAATCAATCAAAAGGCAGGGCAACATACAAGAGTTGTTATGTCCAGTATGTCCCCCCTCGATTCTCGACATACTATTTTATTCAAAAGTGAATAGGCTTCCAATGTAGCAGCAATAATAGAAGTAGCAAAAATCAGTGAATTCATGATAAATTCAGTTCCTTGCATCAAAAAAGAAAAAAAGAAAAAAATGATTAATGATACAATCAACCCAATGATTTATTACTTAATTTTTTTATCATTTCCTTTTAGGTCAACCTTTTAAACTATTGTTGAGTCCATTAGCAGCAAAGAGACAACCTAGGGAACTAACACATATTATTCTCCTGAATTAAACTTCAATACTAGCATTTATATATTACTTTACAACTTGAAGTGGTAATATTTTATTGCAAATACATTTTACTCTGCTAGAATAAACTTCCATATTGGTTTATATATATATTACTCTTTTAAGCCAAAAAAATAAAAAAGAAAAAAATACATAGCTTTTCATAGCATAAATGTGTGATAACTTGAGTTTAGTTATGTCCTCTGATGTTAGGTTTCAAGCAGAATTCCTTATTGCGATTTTATATATAGTGATGCTTAGATGCACGGGCACACAATGTATGGATAGCATGCAACGTAACTAGAAAGCTGGCTAAAAGTCAATAGGCTAAGAAAAAGGGAACAAAAGAGAGAATCTTGAAGATTGGTAGAGGGAATAAATTGTTTAATCTTGAAAAATTTGGGATACCACCAATCAACTTGTGAAACGGTTTTTATTTCATGAAAGAAGATGAAACTAGAGCTCTTGCTCAAACTAAATACTTAACAACAAAAAATCTCTTTTAGTAAACTTCCTGTTTAAATCTAGATGTGGTGATTCATCCAAGCTATCATTTTATGTTACATGTCAGCATCATACATCAACTTTTAATGTATGGCAGCTTTTTATCCTAGCAAACCAAATATGCATGAGCATCACTTGCTCTCTTTTTTATTTCCTTAGAATTTTATCGAAACATAGAATATAAGTTAGGTGGCTCTATGGTTATAAAACTCATATTGGACTGACTAGTCCATCAGGTGAACCAAAGTGCTAATTAGTTAGGTTCTTTAATTGGATAAGTAGTATAATTGATCCTGTAAAAATTAGATGAATCAGCCAGTTTTTTAATTGGACCGGCGACTTCGTGCGAACTAGTAGAACTGGAGTAGTTTTTTAATACCTTTAAAATTACTTTTTAATTAATATAATTTAAATATTAGTATTACTTTTTAGGGACTTTTTCATCTTTTAGGTTTAAATGACTTTTTCCTCTTTTCTAATGAAACTAGCTCTTTCATCTCTCTCTTTCTCTAATCAACCTGAAGGATTTCAAAGATTATTTTTTTAAGAAATTTGTGATTAATTTTAAGTGTCAGATAGATATTATATTTTATTATAGTTTAAATAACTTAATTTTAAGGATATAAATTTTAAAGTTACCAAATAAGTTGAATTATACTGAGAAATTATCTTTGTACATCATTATGGATTATTTTTTAATTATAATTATTTATGTAGTTCGACGATTGTCCTATTAGTTAGACCCTTGAAGCATTGACTTGGTCCCTCAGTTGGACCGATGTTTGGTCTGGTTCTGATGGCTACATGTGGTTCTATTTTGATAAGTTAAATGAAAGAATATTCCTAATTTATATCTAATTTCATATGCATTGTAGGCAGGTAACTTAATTTCAGGGAACTATTTATGTGAAACATAACAACATTGTTAAATAATGAAAGTTCAAATATTTCACTCTCAACTATATAAAAACAGAAAGAAAGAAAGAATATGGATTTGGAAAAGGGAAAAATCATGAAAAAAAAAAAAAGTTATGACAGCAAAGCTTCTCATGACGTTAAGACACATGAATTACCTAGATACCAAAGGGAAGACGATTCCCTTTTGGATATCTTCATCTGTCATGCATGATGCAAGATTGTTCAACAACATTTAAGTAAGAGGCCCTAAATTTAAATGTATGGAGGAACTATTGCACACTGCAATCATTTCTTCGAGAAACCTCTCAAAGAGAGGGAAAAATCAAAAAATATTGATTAAAATGCTCATTCTGTCCATTTTTATATGTTCCTCAAAAGTCCTCATCACCTCTTCATGCCAATATCTTTGCCAGACAGTCAACAGAGCAATGTCAACATGCAAAAACTAGTTATTTACTGGAAAATTTGTCAACCAACAAGACATTCTTCTTGGGACATGGATATGGAATACAAATACGTTATGAATTCCTTAGCAATGGCATGTCTTCAAAAAAAAAAAGAAAAGAAAAAAATATGGCATATATGGAATACCACAATAGATAAATAAAATTTAAATGTATGGAGGAAAAACATATATAAGGCATAAGTAGTTATTATAATGACATTGTTCATGCATAATCCAATAACATCAACTTCCACAAACTTTCTTTTTTTTGGGGGGGGTCATCATTTAGATAATAACTATAAAATCATAATAACAATAGCATCATAGACTCTAAATTTAAATAACCATTATCAAATGGTCCACTTTAGTCAAAGAAAGAAAAAGAAAAACTCTTCCCTGGATGATTGCTGGGGGTATTCACTCCTGAATGTACCCTGCAGTATTTGATGCCATTTTTTACTTTTACAAATAGTATAGTCAAAACAATTACTAAAACTTATTCCGAGCCATATCAACAAATATTAGTGTCCAATTTTTATTAGATACGGGCACAACATGCAATTTGAACCACTCAAGTTTCCTAGAACAAGTGCCGAGAAGTTTGATTTCTCATCTCAAGAGTGTCATAAAATGTTCTGCTGTTCAAATTTCAGACGGCACCAACCCAACTGGTGAACAAATCCTGCTTAAACTTTGCATTCCAGGCAAGTCCTACCACTGGACCAACAAAGAACTTTCTGGTTGGATATTCCTCTGCTTTTCCACCCTTGTCATTTTTTACTGGCTTCCCAGATGTGTGCTTGTAATTTGGGGAATAAAGGTCACCAAAAGAGACTGATTTTCAAATCCTTGATCATCCCTTTTGTTTGCCTTTTTCCTCTATGCTCTCTCTCAAATCTTTATTTTATAAAGTTACTATATCTCATCTCTTGACTCATCAAGTTGCCTGGGAATTACACTATACCTCACAGATTATTTCTATATCATCTTGCTATTGCCTGAATTGGTTCAAGTTTCGCCCGCTACTTCTTAACCTGTCTTTTATTTCTTCTTCTTTTTCTTCTCCAATGAAATGATACAGGGATGAAGAGGATGCAAAATAGAGGGAGAGGAGATTGGTGGCAAAAATTATAGGTTGCTACCACTAATAAATTAGGCAACTCTTCAATTGCTCCCAATGACTTCACCCAATTGATAACTAGCCAGCACTGAAATTAAAGAAACAATTTTGTATCACTAAAATCAATTGATAATGGAAACTTGATGTAGAAATTTAAGTCTTAGCGGAATGAAGCCGTTTCGGTCGTCCCATCCTGTCTCAACCATAATACATTTTAAATAGATATCATTTATTATAAACTATAACTTTTGAAACTTAAATATGTTTAAAAATCAAATAAAACATTAAAGCTTCACAAATAATTTTTTTTTAAAAAAAATATCCCAAACAAAGCTAACTTAGTCGGAAATCGAGATGGAATGGAATAGAATGTGGAGCATCTCATTTCATAAAAAAGTTGAAATACTTCTGCTCCATAAGTTTTAAAACTTTGACTTAATAAAATCTACTTGCTTTTTATAATAGGTCTTGTGTGAATAGGAGAAATTTGCAACTCATATTTTTCAAATTGTTTTATCCTATCTGTGCCTAGTCCCCAACAGAATTCATTATTTGAGATGGATTTTAACATATCAGTTCCTCTTTTCAAGCCCAATATCAAAACTGTCCTTTCTTTTAAACAGAGAAAACAATCCCAGCTGTTCAACCAATGATTGGGTCCATTAATCTATATATTAAATGGCAGTTAGGATATTAACATTTCTTATGCTACGATAAAACAAACTTCTGAAAAGTGTAACATGTCTCAGCTTTGTTTCTTTGAGATTATAACAATAGAAGTAAAATTATAATCATTATATAATATAAGATGTCAAAGAAGTTAGCCATTAGTTGCAGGAATTATTTTGTCCAGTCAAACCAAATTCAAGTGCTAAATAGTGCCTTTTTCTCAGAAAAGGGGACTGTTTTGGAAATGGGTTGCAAAAGAGGGGCTAATATGCTAAAATCCCTTTTGACATATTGCAGATTTCAATCCTACCCGCGCCATTTCCCTTTCCAAAGTTTTAATAGAATTTAAGTTAAATCACATATCCAAACATCTCGTCTTGTTCCTTGCATGCAAACTGCCTCCATTGTAGCATACAACTTTTTTTGCAATGCTTGGTGCCCTAGCAGGGATTCAAACCCAACCCATCTCCCTATTGGATTAGGCCATTTAGCAGCAGACCAGCCAATGTTCAGTGCTTAGTATCAAGTTTGGAAGGAACAATAGTGTCACATCTCAAACCCCTCGCCCATCGCTCAATTTGGGCTCATGACATGACCGTATAATCCCTAAAGCATAATCTTAGAAAGTATGCGAGACCTTCAATTCTGAACCACCAATAATATGAGCAAAAATAACTAAAAGGATTTAATTAATAACTTGTTAATCTGAAATACAGGTCTAAATTAAACACAAATACTAGCTACACTCTTAACAAAATTTCTGAATATGAATCCTGAAGCTAGACATCTTGCAACTCTAAAAAATATAATAATAATGATGTGAGCTAACAGCTCAGTAAGAAATTTCCTTTTACTCATACTAATATGAATTAAACATGCACACATATCAATTATAAACATAAATAAGAGAAATTAACAAAATATGCTCATGTCAATTGATTCAAATGCTAACCATTAAGTGATATAGATGTATAGATTCAATCAATTAGCATGCTGCCCATAATCATAACTCAAAAGATAGCTCATGCTAGTATAATAATGCTACATATACCAAATTTTATAGTTTAGATGGTGATGCCATTCCACAATAAGTTCGGATACATGATTTATATCTATGCCGAATTTCATATTCTTATCTCATAATAGTCCAAACTTATTATTAGTTATTACTTGTTGGATCCAACATCTCGGCATTTGAACAACACAGATGTCATACCACATCTGACAACCTCAATCAACATCACAGAATGCAATGCATCACTTGGCAATATGCTCGCTACAATACACAGGGCATCACTAAGCAATACTCTTAACACAGTATATAATGCATGACTAGGCAATACGCTCGTCATAGTACGTAATACGTCACTAAACAATACCCTCGCCATCACAATATACAATACGTCATAAGGCAATACACTCGCCACAATATAGAAGGCGTCACTACATAATACGCTTGCTATAGTACGTAATACGTCACTAAGCAATACTCTCACGTGATGCATCTAGATACAGCCACCCAATTTTTATATTTCCTTATCATCATTCTAAATGAGAAATTAATTTTTAATAATTGATGATAATAACATGTCTTGAATATTCAAAAGAAAATTAAAAATAATATTAAAATCATACAAGTGCTTGGGTTCAAAATTTCTTACCTTTAAGCGCTAATCCAAAATTCATAATTGGCATACCATCACATACCTCTGGCATGAATCTCGAGACACCATTCTGAGCTTCCAAACCTACTCAGTACCAAATAAATACTAATGATATTATAGATAAAATTAATCTCTAAACCACATAGCTAAAATTACCTTAATACCCTTCTTAGCCTACTGAACAAGCTACCAAGGCCAAGTGTTTAATAAATTTAACCTCCTGCACTTAATTTACCTGGATCATCAAACTAGCTTAGTGGGGCATATACTGACTCAAATGGGTTAAATTAAATAATCAATCTCTTTGGTCCAGGTTTAGGCTTTTAATTAACTAGGTAGAACTTGACTACAATAAAGTCTAAATAACTTGACTTAAGCCCCAACTGACTTAAGTCCAAATACACAAGCTCACATGGCTTATCTTGATTCAGCCACGCCTACAACTAAATGGGCTTGGCTTAAGAAAACGTTGGCCAATCCATGCCTCCAAACAATACATTAATTGGGTTAAGACTTGGGCTAACTCAAGAGCCCAACATTGGTTCTTTGGATTCTGGTCCACTGGGCTAAAGCCTCAATACTTGGGCCATTGCAGCAATGGCCCGATAGAATAGCTTGACACCAAATGGTTTTGGTCCAAGCCTGACCGAACCTCACCAGCCAAATAAGTGATCGGACCGGAATAGCATTGAGTCCCAGCACCCAACCGGTCCGCCAGGAATTGGGTTGCCAAACGGCTGAAGGCCCGATGCCTTCCATCTCCACAACCCGCGACCGCCATGGCTGGGCTCCATGGCCAGCCGAGGCTCAAGCTTGGAGGAAGCTCAGCCTTGGGAAACGGCACGACGGCCGGCGACGACGACCAGGGACGGCTCAGGGAGGCGAAGGCTCGCCCGACACCAACAGAAGGCAGCGTTTCTTCATCCTGGGAGTGCCCGAGCTCCCAACGCGACTGGCCACCATGGCCACGGCCGGACTCACAGGCCGGCGCAGAGTGCGGCCAGGTCCGGCGACGCCGCTCGAAGCAAGGACGGCTGGTCGGGGTGCTAGTTCGCCGACCAGTGCCTCACACGAGCACACAGGGAGTCGGCTGATCAGCTACTCCCCCCCTCCCCGAGCACCAGCAACTCCGGCGACCCCAGTCGCCGGCAAGATGAACCGACAAGCACCAGGCGAACGCCCCTCTCAACGGCTAGCAAAACAGCAAAACAGAGCCAGAAGAAACAGAGGCTTACCGGCAGTCACCCGGCGGCAAACAGCGACGGCCGGCGACACGAGCACGGACCTCCGGCGAGCCTCCCTACCCATCGGGGACTTCGATTGATGGACCTATAAGACGAGTTAGAACCCCTTTAGGTGAAACAGGGGAAGACCAGCCGGAACAGAGGAAAGAGTCGCGGCTTTTATCTGCTCCCCTCAGCGGTTATGGAGCTCCGGCCAGCGCGTCTAAGGCCAAGAACAGAAGGAGAAAGGAAGAGAAGAGAGAGAGAGGGAGGGAGGTTTAGCAGAGGTTTTGATGGGACCAAGGCCCTATATGCAGGCGTTTGCCGCCCCTACCTGCTTCTCACGATCAATCGATGCCTCCCCTGCCATCCTGCCACCTCCGCCGGTCTCGGCCATGCGGCTGCAACGCTGCCATTGATGGTGGCAGGCTGACAAGGGTGGTAGCCAAGAGTGCGGGAAGGTCCATTGGGACCATCAAAGGAGTAAGAAAAACAGTCTTAGGCTATAGGGCTGCCTAAGAGGTGGGCCGGGTTCAACCAATGGGCTCAAGATTTTTTTTTTTTGTTTTTCATAACATTACAATTAGTCTTA